>JANSVA010037552.1:0-13814 GCA_025504915.1 Erythroxylum reticulatum | reverse complement strand
CAAATATCCTTGAAACAAGGTTAGTATCTCAATTAAGCAATCTCAAGGTTTAAAAATGTAAAGTGCTACTTTTTCAGTGTACCCTCACTTACTTCATATTGAGAACATTGAAAATGTAATTAGCCAAAACCAACTATCATTTTAAAAAATAGATGGTATTTTCAAACACGTAGTTACCACTTTGAAATTTATAAAAGCTTTGAGATGCAAGAGTAAAAAGAATCTAATTGAGGAGAATTATTAAAATGAGGAAATTTTAAAACAGTTTCTATTGAGAGAACAAAATACAACCCAAGCAATCTCATCAAATTTATCAAAGATGGAAGATATATCATGTATCAAACCAAAACACAACGAACATACAAGAGATGTGAATTATTGAACTGAAATTGCATAAACTGAAAACTAAACCCAGGTCCTACTGAAATAGTCCCCCCCCCCCATTTATTCAAAATACTAATGCACCCACAATGTCATATTCAATCACAGAGAAAAAGTAAGTAGTAAGTGAAGGAGGAGAAACGACCTGATGATTACGGAGGTCCTATGTCTCCTGGTAGACATTTGGCAGCTAGCTACAGTTTGGTAAGGCAACTTGACCACTCGCCACGTTGGTGTTATCGTCCACATTTCTCATTGCAACTAAAATGTTAGCGGAAAGCGCTTCTTCCAAATGGCCATCAATGACATTCAAGGCATTAAATGGGCTCATGGCAGAGTTAGAGTAAACATGTTAATGTTCAAACTCAGAGCATGCATCATCTATAACGAAATCAAGCATCTTAACTCCTAAAAGCGAATAATCCTTATGGGGATGTTTCATAGCTTTATACATATTAAAACTCACCTGTTGATCTCCTACCTCGATGGTGATTGTACCTTCTTTCATGCTAATCATGGTACTAGCAGTCCTTAAGAAGGGTCTACCGAGAATCAAGGAAGTGTCCTGCACAACTTCAGAAGACATGTCAAGTATATAGAAATCTGCTGGAAAAATCAAAGCCTTTACCTGGACCAAGATGTCCTCTATTATGCCTACAGGATGCCTAAGAGACCTATAAGCCAATTGTAACACTACAGATGTAGACTTTAGACTCTTAACTCCTAATGCTGTATAGACAAACTTACGCATCACATTGATTGTCACCCATAGATCTAATATAGCCCTTCCTATGGTAACTTTTCCTATTGTTTATGGAATGGTGAAAGATCCAGGGTCATGGCATTTGACGGGTATTTGGGGTTTGAATAGTACGGACACATTTGAGCTGACTTGTACTCTTTCATTAGGTTTAGACTTCCTTTTGTTTATGCACAAGTCCTTAAGATAATTAGCATATGTAGGAACCCTTTTCACTAGATCAAGCAAAAGGATGTTGACTTCTACTTTTCCAAACAAGCCAATAATATCTTTCTCATGTTTAAAATCGTTCATCCTTTTGCTAAGCAAATAAGAATTTGAAAAAGGAAGGTCTTTTATACTTACCTCTTTATTGATTACTTCCTAGGTTCCTTGCTTGCTTGATTCTTGGTGGCTTTCAGAATTTGCTTTCTTTCTCTTCAATTGTTTTAACTCCCTTTTAGTCAAAAGTGCTCTCTTCTTGGAACTTTCTGACTTCTTCACTTTTTCTTTTATTGAAGGTGGTTCTTCACTCTTGATCTCCTCTTCATCTTTTCCCTCATCTTCGTTGTTGAACCTCACTTGTTTCCCGCTTCAGAGGGTTATGGCATTCAAACTTTTGGGGTTCATAATCGTATTAAAGTGGATGGTTCCACTACTTCTTGCTTGGGTGTTACTCATATTGTTGGAAAATTGAGTGAAATAGGAGTTGATATTTTTCGCTTTCGTGTCCGATTGCTCCATTCCTTTTTCCAGAGAGTTGAACCGAGTAGTATTCTTTGAAGAGTCTTGTTGAGTGAGATTGGTTATCACATTGAACTGATTATTGTTAGAAGCCCTTTCTTCCTTCATCAAAGACATCATGTTATGCAGAAGTTGGTTAGTGTCCTCTTTAGTGGGACAGTCAGGGCTTGCTGTTGGTTGGGGTACTAGTTTGTGGAAGTACCGGTTCCTCCTCCTTATCGAAATCTATTTGGACCCCTTCCTTCTTCATTCCTCCAACTGAACCTAGGATTTGTTTTCCATCCCTCGTTATAAGTGTTGGAGTAGGGATCCCATGTCTGACTGGTCCGACCCTGATACACTGTAGACACCTCTTTATACCGACCAGGGAAAACACTCGATATATGCATTACTGACCTACAAGTATCACAACTTGGGGTAGTAAGATCCATGGAAATTGTCAGGCGATGCACATTTATATTCTTCAGTTCTACAGTGATGAGGGACAACTGTGAGGTTACTCTACTCTCCAAAGAGTCAACCTTAGATTCCAAGCTCTCCATTCTTTTGGATTGGGCTATCGACGCTCCTAACTCACGTACTCCTCTGGTTTCCCTAACACTATACTGATGATGATTCAAGGCCATCTTCTTGATAAGTTCCCTTGCCTATGTAGTTGTAAGATCAATTAAAGAATCTCCTAATGCTACATGAATATACCTTTATCTTGACTTTTCAGCCCATCATAAAAGTATTGCACTAACTGCTCATTAGTTGTGTCTTGTGATGGGGGCATCTGGACAACAGATCATGGAAGCGATTCCAATAATCATAAAGGGACTCATCATAATCCTAACGTGCTAAATAGATCTCCTTCCTTATCGATGAAGTTCTAGAGGATGGAAAATATTTTTCCAAGAATGCTTTCCTCAAATTGGCCCAACTATGATAGGCATTCGCCATGTGCCTTGGGAGGCTCATTACCACTCCTGTGCTTTTCCCTCCAGTGATAAGTGAAAAACCTTCCATAGCACTTGATCAAGTAAGGCTCCCACCGGCTTCATACTCCAACAGATCATGGACAAAGATTGCAAATGCATGTAAAGATCTTCTCCTGTAAAGCCATGAAATTTAGGAAGAGAGTTAATGAGTAATCCTTTAACTTTAAATTTCATGTCAAAATTAAGACAAGTAGTAGTAAATGAATCATAATTAACATCAGAGGTAGTTTCCTCCCTAATGGTCCTTCTTCTTTAATTCCCATTATTCTCCCCAACTCGTTCATGCTCCCCATTTCTTCCATTATAACCATTCCTAGGATGGTTAACATGAAAGTTAGGGTTTTGCAAGAAAGCTGGATTTTCGGCCATTTTGATTCTTTCTAATGAATCACCCTCACTACTTAGCTCACTAGACTCTTCTTCAACAACTACCTTACTTCTCTCTTTTTCTTTCTTATCCTTTCAAATCTTCCTCAAATGTATCTCAATTTCAGGTTGGTAAGGAAAAAGTGTTGCTTTTCGAGGCATGCACGGAAACAATTCAAATGAAAATAAAATGTAACAAAATTTACTTGCAAGCAGACAAAGTTAAATAAAAGGTGAGATGCGATGGATACAAGTGTAAAGGTTTGTGACAATATATGTGAGAGTATGTATGCAACTAAAGTATATATTTATGAAAAAATAAATGTTCAAAACTATTCAAGTGTAAAAATGCTAAGTATGAAAAATGCAAAAAGTTCGATACCTATTTGTTTGTGCTTTCAAAATTTTATACTAAGGAAAGAAAATGAAATCTTATACTCTTGACAAGTATGAAACTAAACTATCTAAAATGCAATCTAAACCAAGGTTCCGAACCTCACTTAGCAGAAAAAAATGACAAAAGCTAAACCAGAGAACTAATTGTTTGGTTCCCCGAAAACGATGTCATTTTGATTCAAAACCTTTTTAGTCTTATCCTTGAAGGTCAAATCAAAAATTTAATTCCAAGGATTGCAATATAGAATGCAACCTTGGGTTGTTTCACTTAATCAGAACCTAGTAAATGGTTCTAAGCTAGCCTATGTGTCATGATATGCAAGCTAAATTAGCAAAGAAAGGGGTTTGATCTTTGGAAGTCTTGACAAAATTAAATGAATTGTGAGAAAAAATGTATAAAATGTGTTTTTGGATTTTGGCAATAAGAACGGAAAAATTAAGACAACTGATCAAATGGAATAGTGTCCTCTTGAAAATGAGCTTTGGCTATCATTGTTCAAAATAAATTTTGATTAGAGTGAAATCACTAAGTTTCAAATGGTAAACCTTAAAGAACTCTTTAAGTCCAAGGTCTTAATTAATGAATTCCATTTCTTAAGACGTTATTGAATGCCCTTATTGTGTGTGTAACGGGTAAGTCAATGCAATAAGTCACTTTGGGATCTAGAATCAACTCAATATCAAACACAACTAAGCAGATAAAAGAGAATCAATAAGATCACAAATAGACATATGAGACTTCATATATTTAAGCTCCAAGTTCTACATCAACACATCCCAATAACACATTGAATATCCAACATTTGATTAAACTCTAATAAAAATATTCAACAACAAATGACAAATCCTGAACCTAGGAGTTCATAGCAATATAACTGAACATGGAATAAACTACTCCCCTTTGAAGCCTATTAAACTCTAGTCATTGCTACATCTTCAAGAGGAGAGAGGTGCCTAGCCAAGCATAACACTAGGATATTTCACCACTGGGAACCCACTGGAAGTATCCATGGTAGTAGTTGTTAATGAAGCAGCAGAATAGTGATGTGGATGAGAGGGGATGAAGGTGTGTAGAATAATTTTTCTTCCAAAGGTAGAGAGAGTGAGTGTGTATCCTTGAACTGTTAGCTATCTCTCCCCTTCTTAACCTAAAATAGGTAGGTTTAAAAAAATGGTTTATGGATCGGGTTGTACAGTGGGTAAACTTCCAAAAATAGTTTATGTATTTGAAGGTTCATCGTGGCGAACCCAAAAGTTTTCATGAATAATCTACTGAGTTCGCCATGGTGACGTGATCTCACGCTGAGGCGAAATTATCTCGAAGGAGTCTTTGCTTGGGTTTTTTATACTTCGTCATGGTGTAACATCACTATGCTGCTGCAGCGAACTTCTTGTTGCCTTGACTTGTTGACTTATCATTTTTAGCCTTTACTCCTTGCTTCACTCCTTGCCTCTATTTCTTTGAGTATCCTCCAATAACAAATAGTAGTTTGCAGTATCAATTGTTATTAGTAAAATTAATTTAGTGCAATTGATAATAACTTGGGACAATTTTACTCTCAAACTATATAAAGTAAAGGCATGCACTCAAGAGTCAAATTAAGCATAAAATATAAAAATAAGAGCCAAGAAGTGTAGTAAAAACCATGAAAATGTGACCAATTTATATAAAAAGCTTGGGTTCAATCAGTGAAATCAAAATCTGTAGCATTAACTTGGTGAAAAAAAGAACAGTCTTTAGAAATAGTAGTAGTAAGAGCAGGTTAAATGTTAAAGATTGACCGAAACAGTCATGCTTAGCTTTCTGTTCTTCATATCAATCAAGGTATTAGTAGTGGCCATAAAAGGCATCCATATAAGTATGACGTGCTCCTTCCCTTGTTGTTTAACCTCCCCTATGTTTAAGACCACAAAGTCTACAGGAAAAATCAATCAGCCAACCTTCACTAATACATCTTTTATTATTCCTTTCAGATAATAGATTGACCTATCAACTAATTGTAGGCATATATTAGTTGGTCTTAGCTGTCCTAGATCCAACTTCTCATAAATAGAATGAGGTATAAAATTTCTGCTTGCTTTAACATAAAGCATACCCTTAACCTCATTACCATTACCCATTGATACTTGTATGATAAAATGTCCTAGATCTTTCAGTTTGGGGTGTAAATGCAATTGTAAAATTGCACTTACTACTTCCAAAACTAGTACCTTTTTGTTATATTCAAACTTTCGTTTCTTAGTGTTTAGTTCCTTGAAGAACTTGACATAAGTCAAAATGTTCCTAATAACATTTAGCAAGGGCATATTAACATTGACCTTAGAAAGCATGTGATACAGATAGGATCCTTAAGGTGACTTAGATATGGAATTGGTGGTCGATAAGGATTCATCGCCTTGTGAAGTTTTTATCCTTCATTGTCCTTGGTGTCATGCTTAAGTTGTTAACCCTTTTGAATGATTCTTGAAGAGTTTCTCCCATTGCTTTCTCATTCCACTCATCTTCTTCTTGGGTGACACTTTCCTTCTGTTGATTATAAGCATCAGATAGCTCAGAAGGAAACTCAACATAATTGTCAATCACTTTATCACTTCTCAAAATAGTGATTGCTTAGACTACCTCAAGTTTACTAGGCAACTTTCCCTTTTGACTGTTGTGCATTTGAGTAGTGAGTTGCCCTACTTGGATCTCAATCCTCTTTATAGATGCCTCCAAAGAGTTGAACCTCTTATTGTTCATTTCTTGATTTTGGGTTACGACCTGAATAAATGTATTCAAGTTTTCTTCTAAGGAAGGCTTGCTCAGTGGGTTTTTATTTAAGGATTTCTTTTAGTAATAACTCAACCTCTGAAAATTTTGGTATTACTATTGGGGTTGCATTGGTGGATTATTGCTCTTCTTTGAAAAATTAGGGTCTTCTCTAACCAGAATTGTATATGTTTGAATATGGATCATTTTGCTCCCTTGGTTGAGAACCGTTAAAGGCATTCACATATTCCTCCCCATTAAAAGGTTTGCAAGAATACCTACAAACATTCTCTTTATGACCACAAGTTCCACATATACCACACTTATTGATTTGGAACGTGTTGAGGTAGTCTCGTAATTAGCATGTTTACATGCCTCATTAACTCAGCTAATTACAGAGCCAATTCTTGATTCGACCTCACTTTATGAACTCTAGATCTTCTTCCCCTCATGCTCTTTTATTAAGAATTAGCCCCCAACATTTTGAAGATTTCATAAGTTTGTTTGGCTGTCCTCTCTCTTATAGCTCCTACTGCTACATTGTCCAACGTGTACTAGCACTATTGCGTCAACCCATCATAAAAGAATTGATTTATCATGTGAAGCGAAAAATGATGTTGTGGACTTTGTATCAGCAAGAGCTTAAAGTGTTCCCATGCCTCATGGAATGGCTCTCCGTCCCTCTGATTGAAGGTAGCTATCTTGGTGTATAAATCAGATTTCTTTTGTTGGGAATTTACCATGAATTTGTTGTACACCTCTTCTTATATTGTCAATGAATTGAGAGGAAGTATCATTAGTCACAACTTGGCTTGATCCTTCAATGTGTTTGGGAAGAACCTCATCTTGAGTTGATCCTTATTTAGGGCATCCAAAGGGAATGTTTAGAGAATGGTACAGAATTCTCGAATGAAAGTTAAAGGGTCTTCATTGGGAACCCCATAGAAAGATGGCAGCATGTTGTAATATATACTCTTCAATTTGTAATTTCTAGCTACCTCTCCCAAACGTATACATGATCTCATAGAACTAATCATTGGTCTAACATACTCCTTCATCACCAACTACCTTTCACCCATCTTGTGGTTATTCACTTGATCTTCATGCTTGGGTTCCTCGCTATTGCCTTCAGAATCTTGTTGAGGTCTTCATCTTCGATGTATGTTATCAATAAAAGGGATAGGTTTATCACCTAAAGATCTCCTTCCTAGCATAAACCAAGTGAATTCACTACCTAAAGTTCTCCTACATAGCATAAACTAACTAAGGAATGCACTAAATTAATAACAAAAATTACAAAACAAGTTAACAAAATATCATAAGAAAACATGCATGCATGAACAAACACAATGTTGGACCCCGAAATTTTCTTTCAATTATTATTGATTTATTTGTTTAATTTTTTTCTTTTAGTCCATTAAATTAGCAAGTATGAATAGAAATTAGAAAATTGAGATTAGAATGAAGTGTTAGAATTAAGTTAGCTGAAGTAGTTAGTAGGCTTTATGTTAAAAGAATTTATGGAAGGACTAGTTTAATGAGGGGCAAAATGGCAAGAAAGACTAATAAAAAGGCGTTGAAATAAGAAAGAAGGAGGAGAGGATCATGAAAAGCTAAGAGAAGAGAGAAAAAAACGTACAGAAAGAAAAGAAGAAGGAGAAAATCGTGGGAGAAGCTAGGAAGGAGAGAAAATCATGGAGAAAGAAGAGAAATCAAGCTTGTTAAGGTAAGTTAATTATCTTTCTTCTTGCTTATTAAAGAAATGGGTTGTGTTAAGAATAAAGGGAAGAGAGAGAGATTGTGTTGGAAGAAGATGATTTAAGGCAACCCATTTGATTTTAGGGTTTCTAAACTAGGTGTTGGTCTTTCTAACTTAGATAAACCATAGGTAAGTTAGTGTTAAGCTCAATTTAGCAATTATTTCATTTTTGTGATTTTGAAGCCTTAGAAATTTTATTAAAAATTGGATTGAATGGGAAATTTGATTTATTTAGGAAATCAAGGAAACCTAATCCAAGAGAAAGAGGAAAGGCAAGCTTGATTTGGATTTTGCAAGCCAATTAGGTGGGTCATTTATTTATAGTTGTTATGTAATATGAGCAAAATGCCTTATATGTGCATTGTGTGCTAAAATGGCTTGTTTTGAATTGTTGTGATGTGAAAAATGCATTATGATGTATGAATTTTTGATAAAATTGAATTATGAGTATGATCATATTATGCCTTAGAATTATGTCATGGCATTTTGATTAAATGAAAAGAAGAAAAAGCGTGAGAATATGACTTTGTGATTAATTGAATTGAGCATGATAGTTGAATGTGTTTGGGCAAGAGACGAATCATTTCGTATTCACTTGTACTTCGACATAAAGGCTTCTCTCAACTGCCCGCTTGTGGCATACGAGATTCGGAAAATGGACTCGTTTCGTTCACGGTGTAAACTTCAGTTCTTCATTTTGTTCCATAGAACCCTCAAGCCATTTGTTTGTGCATTTGCATTTTGATATGTTAAGTTATGATGCAATTTGTGTGTTATGCTTTCGTGATAAATTACATCCAATATGTTTTATATGATGATGTATTGAACTATGAGTTATGAATTGGAATTGTGAATGTTGAATTTACATTGTTAGATTAAGATAAGACGAGTATGCTTATATGAATAGAAGCATATATGTTTGATTATGTGGCTCATTGGTAATGGATATAAATATATTAACCACAAAACTGTTTAGCTCAACCCAATATTTTTCCACTCCTCAAGTGCAAAATGAGAAGAATAGCGATCCTTGTAAGGCATTCGGAAACTCCAAAATAGCTAGAAAGCTTTTGTACTAAGTTAGTAACTAGACTTGTAGATGACTTTATAAGCATACCAAACATTGAGCATCCAATGTATTTTTTCTCTTGTGTTAAGCCTTTGATGTAATGTTGATATGTAATTAAAGCTATGCATGAACTTCATTTTGATTTAGAAATGAATTGAGAATTGAGGAAATTTCCAATGTATATGTGCATATTTCTCTTGTAGTTATACATATCATATTTCAAGTCTTCCATAGGGGTAAAATTGTATACTGAATTTAGGGAAAACACTGGATCAATCTATGCTGAATTAGGCAAAGTAGTCTTCTTTCAAGTAGTAGTTTATCCTCTTATCTTTCCAACGGTATAAAGAATGTAAATTTTGGATATCGGAGTTGAGAGATATGAGCATTATAAGTGGTGATGTTGCATGGGATGTATACACAGGATAACTATGGTAAATGATGAGAATTAGTGGTTTTGATGAATCAAATGAGTAGGGATTAGAGGATTTAATTAATGAAAGTTGGTGTTTGAATTGATGTAAAGTGGTATTGCACTAGAAGTGGTGAATTTGAGAAGATTATGAGAGAAAGTAATGTTATAATAGATGTAGGAATCATGAGAGAGGCTTTAGAGGGGCTTGGGTATCCCTTATGTCCATTAAATGGACTTTAGGTCTGTTAAATGGACCTTCTCAAGTCTGTGAGGACCCCCAGCATCACTCATGTCCATTTAAATGACATTAAGTCCATTAAATAGACGTTTTTTGGGTTTGGAATGGCCCCTAACCTTATGTATGTCTATGTATGTCCGTGAGGCGGACATACACTGTGGATTTTCGAAAATTTGCATTTTTGACCCTCTAAATTGAAAAATCTCTCTTTGAGGTCTTCATAAAAGTTATATATCTTTAAGTTTTCTTTGAAAAAGTCCTAAAATGACCTTAATTTGAATTCTCTAGTGAAAGTTGTACTAATTGTCCCAAGATAGGTACAATATGATTGAGGATAGAATCATGGTTGATTTTTTTGGACATAACTTCTTCATCTGACCTCCAAATGAAGTGATTATTGAAGCAATAGATTACTAACACATTTTTCTATCTCTCCAAAAAAAATTATGACCTTTGGTGTTGATTTTAAAAAGAGCTACGGGGTATTCCATTCATGCTTTATGACTCTGAATAGTTGGGCTCCGGAAACGAGGTCCAACATCTTGTGGTATCAGAGCTTAGGCTTTAAAAATTCCTAGGCTTAGAATAAGTTGTGCTATGCATTATTGTGATATGTGATAAAATGGTTGCATTGTAAATTGATTGATTGTATTAAATGACATGCATATCATACATATATGTAGGAAATAAGATTAAGATAAAATGTAAGGTAATCGTTAGTGTTTCTATTAAAGGAGTGAAATGCCACCTCATATAAGGACACGAGGAGTTTTGCAAGGATCGATTGCACCTGACCCTCCACCAAGACTCACGGATGAGTCTAGAGCCCTAGGAGATGCTGAGGCTTCTATAGAGCATAGTAGTGGTCCCTCTCGACACATATGTGGGAGTCATCTATTTCGTTAGAACAAGTGCCTACATTAGATCTGAGATTGTTTAAGGCATTTACTCAGGCCTTTGTCCAGGTTATAGGTCAAATGCCATAATCTTCTACTCTGACCCTAATTAAGAAAGGGAAGTAGTTTGACAAGTTGAGGAAGTATGAAGCAATGGACTTTTATGGGACCACTAATCCCAAGGAGGCTGAGACATGGCTGAGAAAGACGGAATAGATATTGGAGCAGATGGATTGTAAAGATGATGGGAAGGTTGAATATGCTGTGAGTTTACTACAAGGGGATGCTCTGCATTAGTAGAGAGTGTCCTAAGAAGTAAGATGAAGCCACCAGTGTTGGCATGGAAGGACTTCCTGATTGTTTATAAGAAGAAGTATTTGTCTGAAGTGTACATCCAGTAGAAGTAGAGAGAGTTTTTTAGCCTCACCCAGAGGGAGATGATGGTGAGCGAATATGAGCGTCGATTTACACAATTGACTGGATATGCAGTTGAGTTAAAGATGAGCGAAGCGACTAGGTGCTGAAGGTTTGAAGTAGGACTGCACTTGGTCATTAGAGAGAAAGTGTTGGTACAAAATTTCTATAACTTCTAACAGCTGGTTGAAGTAGCATTGAGAGTGGAAAATATGGAGAACATTAAGAGTGCAATAAATAGAAAGAGGAAAGGGAGAGAGCAATTTAAAAGGGGAGGCGATGCTCCTATATTAGAGAGGAGTGCCAGGACTTTCCCTATATAGTCTGAGGAGAGGAGCAATGGAGCCAGCAGGGCTAAATAGATGAAAATTGTCTCACATTAAGCTTCAACGGTTGGAGGTAGCAGGAAGGGCGATGGGGGTAAGTCACAAATTTCCAAATGTGATCACTGTGGAAGGTTTCATAGAGGGGAATGTTACCGATTGATTGGTCTATGTTTCAACTGCGGGGAGAAAGGCCACATGGCAAGAGAGTGCCCCCAAAATGCAAGACAAGAGAGAAGTCAGATTCAAGCTTCAAAGAGGGCTGAGATAGTGGGACACAGGATAGTAACTGAAATGGGCAGTACTGATGTGACAAGGAAAGTGAACCCTTTAGGAAGATTGAGGGGATAAGCACCATCTAGAGTGTTTGGTATGACGAGGGAGGACACAAAGACATCTCCGAAAATCGTAACTGGTATGATTAAATTATTTGATGAGGATATTGTTGTTTTGGTTGATCTGGGTTCCACCCACTCGTTTATTTCATCAAGTAGAATTATAAATGGTAGAGAATTGAGCACATTGGATACTACTTTGATGGTTAGTACTCCAATCGGCCAATGTATTATTATTAATTAAGTCTATAGAGACTGTGAGATGCATATTGGAGGAGAACAATTAATGGTGGATCTAATCCCATTAAGGATAGGAGGGCTAGATATGATTTCAGGCATGGACATATTATAGAAGTATAATGCTATTTGGATTGCAAATGGAAGATAGTAGATTTTGAGTTGAACAAAGGTAGAAAGGTGGTGTTACAGTCCACCTCAGATTGTTTCAACTCTAACAGTAGAGAGATTAATTAGGAAGGGATTTGAAGCATATTTAGCCTATGTGGTAGACACAGAGGCAGATAGAGGGAAGTTACAAGATATACTAATGGTCATGGAATTCTTGGATGTCTTTCCTGAGGACTTACCATGACTACCGCCATCTAGTGAAATTGAATTTCCCATTGAGTTTCTTCCAGGCACAACGTTAATATCGATTCCGCCTTATAGAATGGCTCTAGCGGAATTGAAGGAGCTTAAGGAGAAATTGGAAGATTTTTTGGAGAAAGGTTACATAAGGCCGAGCTCTTCGCCTTGGGGATCTTTGGTCCTTTTTGTGAAGAAGAAAGGTGACTCATTACAAATGTGTGTGGATTATAGGAAGCTTAACCATATCACCATTAAGAATAGATATCTGCTCTCGTGCATACATGATTTGTTTGATCAATTGCAAAGGGCAAAAGTCTTTTCTAAGATAGATCTAAGATCGGGTTACCATTAGTTGAGGATAAAGGAGTCTGATGTGTCAAAAACTACTTTTAGAACACGGTATGGGTGTTTTGTGTTTCTATTTATGCCCTTTGGATTGACAAATGCCCTTGCAGCTTTCATGGATTTGATGAATAGAGTCTTTAAGTCCTTTTAGACCAATATTTCATAATCTTTGTTGATGACATATTAGTTTATTCCAAGAGTGACAAGGAGCATGAGGAACATTTGAGGCTTTCCTTGAAGACATTGAGGAAGGAAGAGTTATATGCCAAATTCGATAAATGTGAATTTTGGATAAAGGAAGTGGTGTTCCCTGGACATGTAGTTTCGAAAAAACGAGTGCATATGGATTCGAGAAAAACAGAGGATGTTGTGAAATGGGAAGCACCTAAGAATTTAACCAAAGTGAGGAGCTTCTTGGGTTTGGCTAGACATTATAGAAGGTTTGTGGAGGGCTTTTCGATGATAGCAGTTATACTTTCCAAATTGACAAGGAGGAATCAGAAGTTTGTTCGGATAGAGGAGTGCTAGAGAAGTTTTGAGTAATTGAAGAATAGGCTCACAACTGCACCAATTTTGACATTGCCTTCTAGTGATAATGTATACATAGTGTATAGTGATGCGTCAAGGAAGGGATTAGGATGTGTGTTGATGCAAGGAGATAAAGTGATTGCCTATGCTTTTAGGCAATTGAAACCTTATGAGATGAAGCATTACGGATTTTATTGAAAATTGGATTGAATGGAAATTTTGATTTATTTATGAAATCAAGGAAACCTAATTCAAGAGCAAGAGGAAAGGCAAGCTTAACTTGGATTTTGCAAGCCAATTAGGTGGGTAATTTATTTATAGTTGTTGTGTAATATAAACAAAATGCCTTGTACGTGTATTGTGTGCTAAAATGGCTTGTTTTGATTTGTTGTGATGTGGAAAATGCATTATGATAAAATTGAATTGTGAGTATGATCATGCTATGCCTTGGAATTGTGTCATGGCAATTTAATTAAATGGAAAGAAGAAAAAGCATGAGAATATGAATTTGTGATTGATTGAATTGAGCATGAGAGTTGATTGTGTTTG
>JANSVA010037514.1:0-13818 GCA_025504915.1 Erythroxylum reticulatum | reverse complement strand
CAAACAATTATAAGATAATTCCATTAATTTCGGATAATAATTTCAACACATTAAAGATAATTAAGTATCAAATAAATACAAATTGATGACTTAACATACACACAACACATTTTATATATGATCTTTTGATCAATTTTGGACAAAAAAGGTTGACGTTTTGCATTTAATGCTTCTTTTGTACAGTTGTTGTTTAATGTAAAACATAATGGTACGACTTTCTTATCATATGGTTTGTATATAATATGTCCTAACCTGAATTAGATAAATGCTTCTTCGTATCTTGCTAAATGAGTTATGAAGGACCCTGATGAATAAGTAGTCATACATGGTGTAGCATAAAAGTTTAAGCCACATTTTCAGAGCTAAGGTTGAGAGATTAATCAAAGAAAGTATTTCTCAATTCTAGATTAAGATGATCTTGGAACATCTGCTAACTGTTGCAAGGATAAGTTGACTAAAAAGGATATTGAGATCAACTCATGCTTCTGACTTGTCGAGTATGATACATAAAGACATCGGTAGACCTTATACTATTGCATTGTGCAATTTTAAATGCAATCTGACATTTGTTGATGATTATTCCTATTACAATTATATGTTCTTGCTTAAAGAATGGAGGTTGAGAATCATTTGAGAAAATTCATCAAGATAGTTAGATTTAACCTTAGAGGAGAATATCATGAAAACATGATGTTTTAGGACTTTAAAAGGTTTGTTTGTCAAATATTTGGAATCAATTAGAATAGTGACTTAATTCACTATACTGAATAGTTCTAAAAAAATGGTGAGTTGCTGAAAGACATAATAGCACCCTAAAGGACTTGAAAAGGTCAATGTAGAACAGGACTAATCTACCTAATTATCTAAAAGCTTAGAAACCCAACCTTGCACACATTCATATATGGGGCTGCCCTACTGAAGTAGTATAATCCTTATAAAGAAAGATTGAATGCTCATTCTGCTCATTTATTTAGTAAGATATCTCGACCATTTTAACGCTACATATTTTACTGTAGAGAAGGAGGGACTGGACTAGTAGAATCACAAACAACTAAGTTTCTAGAATATCATATCTATGATGATGGTGGGCATTTTGACCCTTTAGATAATAGTAGGGCAGATACTACAATTATTACGTAACCGCTACTTATACAGTTAGATCCGGTGGATCTAGGTCTGTACCGTGCCTGTAAAAGAATAGGAACCCATCCTATAGACACAGAGGTTCTTGGGGGTACAAGATCTGATACAATTAAGTAAATCCACTGGAGTGAGATGACCTGCTATCCCATCTGATAACATAATCTATCAAGTGTACAGGACTATGCTATTAGACATGTTATAAATCCAGTTACTTTTAGAGAAGATATTTCTGGACCCAATGCAGATGTGTGGTGGGATGCGATGAATGACGAGATGTAAGCCATGAAGTATAGCAAGATTTGGGAGTTAGTTAATTTGCAGCGGAACTGCAATCTCGTCAGTTATAAATGAAGTTTTAAGACCTAAAGGATTTCAGGATAAAGATCATTAGTTTATGGACTCACTCAATTACCTAATGGTTCACTCAAAGAAAAAGGTTGACTTTGTGTTACCTTTTCTCTTGTATCCTCAGAGGATACATTTTGACTGATTAAGGCAATTATAGCTTATGATGATATAGAGTTACATCAGATGGCTGTCAAAATTGTTTTCCTAAGTAAAAACGTTTATAAAGTGGTCTATATGGTACAATCTAAGGGATTCTAGGATCCAGATAAAACTGACATGGTTTGTAGGTTATGCAGATCAATATATAGTTTACATCAAACCTTCTAAAAGTGATACCTTACATTTGATGAGGTTTTGGCCTCTTTTAACTTCATGGAAAATAAAGCTAAAAAAGATGCTTGTGTTATAAGGTCAAGGGGAGCAAAGTTATCTTCCTATTACTGCATGTAGATGATATATTGCTCACATCAAATTACTTGACCATGTTATATGAGGTTAAGCAACTTTTGGTCAAGAACTTTGACATAAAGGACCTTAATGTAGCATCTTCAGTTCTAGGTATTCAGATTCACCGGGACAGATCTCAACACTAATCAGACCTCTCATAGAATGCATACATTGAGTATGTGTTACAAAGGTTTAATACGGTTAACAATAAACCTATCGTAGCACCTATCTCTCATATATCTCATAGTGAGAGTTAAGCTTTGGTACAGTATCCAAAGAATAAAGTAAAGAGAGGAACTTATGAGGAATGTTCCATATTCTAGTATAGAGGATAGCCTGATATATGCTCGGTTATGTACTAGATAGGACATTACATTCACTGCTTGACTGTTTGGGTAATATATGGTTAATCCAATTGTAGACCATTTGAATGTAGTCTAGCGAGCATTGAGATCCTAAAGGGAATCAAGAATTATATGTTGACATAAAAAAAAGTCAACAAACTAAATCTCATAGGGAATTCAGATTCAGATTTTATCTATATGTCCAGATGATTGAAAATCCACTTAAGGTTACAGTTTTAAGTTTGCAGATGGTACACTGTCGTAGAAGTGTGTTAAGTAGACACAGGTAACTTCCTCAACTATGCATGCAGAGTGTATGCCATGGGGCTGCTTCACAGACGGTTTAGCTTAGAAACTTAATTTCTAAGTTGTCTGTGGTTAATTCAGTGGCTAGACCTATTTGGTTATACTGTGATAATCTTCTTGCAGTGTTATTTAATAACAACAAAGAATATCACAGGGTCTTAATATTTAAAGATCAATTATTTAGTCATAAAGGTGTTGATACAAAAGGTGACATTAAGGTTTGGAGCATTTAAAGATTAAGGAATTGTAAGTCGATCCTTTAACTAAAAGACTTCACCCATTTGTGTTTTTGACATAAGTATATAGTATGGGTGTTTTGATGTCCTTAGACACTATTAGTTAGGGGATCATTATGTTTGCTCCATGTACATTTGTACATTTTGATGTATTATGACAGTATGATAGTTCATCGAAAAAGATGGTCATCGTTTATCATCAGTAATATTTGCCATCATAAATTGTCATAATACGTATAAAAATCTTAAGATTTGTGTTGATCTTAAGCATTTAAAGGTCATTTGGCATATATACAGATTGACCTTGTGCCTATGTCATTTAGACGCATACAGTTTTAGTATAGATATCTGTGAAGTTTGACATGACATAGGGGGATATAAGTTTTTAATCCCATAAAGGTTCTCTATTGCAGTTTAGCATTCAGATGGAGAACATAAAAGTTTTCTCTAATGTAGTTTAGCAATTAATGGGAGGAAACATGTTTTCTCTAATGTTGTTTAGCATTCGGTGTGAGAAAACAACATTTCTCTAATGCAGTTTAGCATATGCAGTTTAGCATAAAGTTGGAGAAATCAAGATCTACAAATAAAGATGATATAATTTAGATCATAAACGTATCATCCTAGTTTGCTACACTCTATTTTTCCATTCATGTTAGTGAGGTATTAGGTATATACAATTGTATTGGATCTATATCACACATGACACATGCATTTAATACTTTTCGGTATCCAAAGCCTTACAGGACAGAATGATGGAGTTTCTTTATCTTTGGATCAACTGTTTTCTTTTTTAAACTTAGTCGACTAATTCAGTAGTGTGGCTTAATCGAGTTTTTAAACTGTTTTTAAACTAGAATCAAAACTGCAATTAATGCTTGTCCAAAGGGAAGATTGTTGGACAATTTTGTCATTTCCCATAAAGTTGGACAATTATTAATTATATTGTTTGGTTTTAAATAAATTGTCGATTAAGTTACGTAATTTGATCCAGATAAAGATAATAAAGTGGTCCAATAAATAATCTAGATTAATGGGTCAAAGTTCGGATAAAAAATATATCTCAATTAGTATGGATCAGACCCATATCGGCCTTGTGATGGGAAAGTCCGATATGGAAGCTATATAAACGTTAAGGTCGCTTGCAGTTACTCATATTAGTAGTAAGCATAAAGAATCTCTGACCCGTTAAGAGAACATACGTATTGAAAAATTGTAGAAAGACTTAGTCTGTGTCCCGAAGAGGAGTTTCTGTAAAGATCCCAGAAGATTCATGATCGTTTGAAACTCAAAATTGGCATCAGAATCAGAGATGAAACCGAAATTAAGTATTTCACATTACCTTTATTTTTAATCATTTCATATTGATCGTAAGTACATAATATAAAGTCTATAATACGAATTAGAGCACACTCTTAACACTTGTACAGCTAGTTTAAAAGTGACGTTTATTCTTGCATGGGAAATTAAGGTTTTTAATGACTTTTTGACGGTAGGAAGAACGGACATTAGAGTATCAAAATCACGGGGGAATTTTTGACAGTTTTAAAAGTGAGGGGTCACTTTGATAATTAAAGGAGTCCTGCGGATTTAACTCTATAATTTAATGTTTCAGTTATTTTGCTGCTTACATTAATTGCCTGTTTCTAAACCTCTTCAACATGCAAGTCATGTTGAGATGGAAAGACAAGGGAGACAAGAAGATGGTGGGTCATATGTGCCGTTCCATGTTTTTCTTTATTTGAAACACAAGTACACGCATGCTTAAGACAGACATGCCGTTTATTTCATGTTATGTTCTTATTGACGCTCAAAGGTAGCTGACAGGCAAAAGAGAGAGGGGCTGCTTTTTGGAGACAAGTAGACTAGGACCAGTTTTTCCTTCCATATCTACCTCCTTCATACCAAGAGGTAATTTCCAATCAAAACAGTACAACAGATTTGCAATTGCTGTCTGTAAGATTATCAATGCCATGTTCAGCCCAGGACAAATCCTTCGACCAGCTCCAAATGGCAAGAACTTAAAATTTTGTCCATTGTAGTCCACAGAGCTATCCGCAAATCTTTCGGGGATGAACTCTTCAGGGTCTTTCCAGGACTTGGGATCACGCCCGATTGCCAAGGCATTGACAGCAATTATTGTCTTGGGATTAATCTCATGACCATTTATCTTGCAAGAAGACATGGTTTCTCTTGGGATTAGCAGCGGACCAGGAGGGTGCAATCTGAAGGTTTCTTTTATCACCAGTTTGAGGTATTCAAGCTGATCAGCGTCGTTTTCAGATACCCTTCCTTTGCTTCCAACACTGTTTCTGACTTCATTTTGTGCTTTCTTCATCACTCGAGGGTTCTTTATAAGCTCAGCCATCACCCAATTCATGGCAACCGCAGTTGAACCTATCCCTGCCAAAAATAAATCCTGACCGACAAGCATTTGTAAGTAGACATGTAGTTTCACAACAAACATAATAGCGAACACGAACCAAATGACAAGGTTTGAACATTTAATATGAGAGCATAGGAACTTTGTTCACTGGCATGGTAATCATTGACTTCCAGGAAATGAAATCTGGAAACCCAAGAATTATATCAAGCTGATGACATACATATAGAGGAACTTGCCTTGCAGCATTTACAACAGGAAACAAACTTCAACAGACATTTGTTCAAAGTTAGGAATTGCATCCCTCTGATATCAATTTTGCGAGGCATTAAAAAAAAAGTAGCTGTCTGATGGCCAGTAAAGTATAACTATTAAGACCACCTCTGACAAGTTCTTGCTAAAGTACCCTGACACAAATACTGAGAAAAGCAAGCTTCTAGGATATAGGAAATGAAATATACATATATAATAAATTTGATGAATCAAGTGACATACATAGAAGGAAATCATCATCTTACCACGAGAACTGCTTTAACATTATCATTCGTAAATGGAGTTCCCCGTCCATATTGTTCTTTCTCTATTTTCAGCAGCACATCAACCATGTCTTCGCGGTCTTTTATCAATCCAGGTTTAAGATGGTCACCAATTACCTGCTGTAGAACAGCATCCAACTCATGGAAAGCTCTTTCCATCCTTGTACGGTAACCAGTAAGCCAGTCCATGATCCTACCGAAGCATGGCAAGTATTCAACCGCTGATGGACTGCCCATTACAGCCTCCGCTTCGTGAACCACTTCCTGAAATCTATTGCGATCAAAGTGGGTTCCCTGAAAACTGAATCCGAAGGTCATTCTGAAAGTTATGTTTGCAGCGAGAACATAGAGCTTATCAGTCAGATTGACAGTAGCTCCGTTGGATGATGACTGGGAGAGCGAATTCATCAGGAGGTCGACTTCTTCTTCCCTAATGAAACGAAATGACTGCACCCTCTTCAAGTTCAAAAGTTCCATGATCATTATCTTTCTCATGTTTCTCCAATTATCAGTATATGGAGCAAAAGCCACATCCAAAAAGTTGTATGAGATTCTACCAGTGCCAACCATTCGAGGCCTACTGCAACAGATATGATCATGAACTTTTAAAACCTCTCTTGCTGCTTCAGCAGAAGAGATCACAACAAAAGGCAAGCGACCAATGTGAAGTAGCATTACAGGGCCATATTTCTTGGAGAGTTGCACCAGAGATTGCATAGGTGAAGGAACAAGCTGGTGCAAGTTTCCTAAAATTGGAAGCTTAAGAGGGCCTGGAGGATCTTGGTTCTGGATTTCCATCCTCTTCTTATAAAAAACAACCAAAGGCAAAAGTAACAGTAGCAGTAGCAGATACATCGGTAGAGTAGGGAGAATCATCAGTGTTTTTTTTTCACATAACTTCCTTGGAAATGTTCTTGATCACCTTTTAAACTAGCCATATACTTGCTGTTTAGAGCTAGAATGTATTATCATTTTTTGTCCTGATTGAACAACTTGAGGTTTCAGGAAGGATAGTTTCTCGTCATGCATGATGTCAGAAATTAGCATGTGGTACTACAAGTATTAGAATATCAACAGGTTTTTGACCCATAAAAGAAAAGCGTGGTACTGAGAAAATGACTCTTCCACACTTGTCAGTATTTTCATGATTTTCTCCGACGCAATGCATTGTTAGTCCAATATTTTCTTTCCATTTGCATCGTTTTCCTTTCGCAGATTTTCTTGATTTCCCCAGATTTGCCAAGTTGAGGGTTCATCCCTTTTCCTCCTTTTTGATTGTTTTCTGTTTCAATTATTTGTTTATTTAACTTCTTTTTTCCTCCACGGTGACAAAGCTATGAATCTCAGAATCAATCTTGAAAATAGAAATTTGAGTGTAAATAACATATTATTAATTACTGAAAGAGCTATTAAAATTTATCCATTTTAAACAAAGTGAATGTTTTATAGGGGCCCGTTAAGAGCTATCAAAGCTTCTCCATTTCAACGATCTTGGTATTCAGTTACTTCTTGTGCATGTCATATCCGTCACTCTGATACCAATTTTATTATAATTGATGTCCAATCAGTAGTATCAACTCTACCACTCCGCCCATGTTTATCATCTTAAACATGCTCGACTTTCTGTCTTATTTACTTATTTGTTGCAGCTACTGTTATCATCAGTTAAACGTGCTGGCCTTTTTCTCTTAGATTCTTCTACTTTTCGCTAATTTTATCATCTCTTCAACATTCCTCACTTTCTCGTAGTTACTCGCTTGTTTTATTGTTTATAAGCTGTTTAAATTTCCTGATAACCATCATGATCATAACCCTGAGTTACTAATTGTTGTATGCATAATCTTGATAATTGTTGGATATTTGCTTGACGCAGTGTACAGCATTTAATTTTTCAAAGGTTGTACGAAACCCTTTGAAGAATCAAAGAAATTTAATAAAAATCTGAAACAATATTTTCAACTCACCAAAGTTGTCGCCAAGTAGCTACAAAAGATAATATAAACTCTAAAATATACGATGAAAACCTAAGGATAAAACAGTCTTTTATTAATAAAATAATTAAAACTACTAAAATACCACTAGAACTCCGTGTCACTAGTTCTAAAACACCACTAGAATTTCGTGTCAGTCTCCTCCACTTGGAGAGAACTCGTCCTCGAGTGCACAGAGTCCTCTAGGTATAATGGATCATCGGAATTATGGAACTTGGACAAATCTGCTATGTTGAAAGTGCTAGAGATCTCCATACTATCTGGAAGATCTATAATATAAGCATTGTCATTAATCTTTTTTAATATTTTGTAGGGTCCATACTTCTTCGGCTGCAGTTTACTTTATGTTTCTACAGGAAACCTCTCCTTGTGTAGGAATACCATGACTTGATCTCCCATATTGAATCTCTCTAGTCGCCGATGTTTATTAGCTGCTTGTTTGTACTGTTGGTTTGCCGCTTCCAATTTTTGTTTTACCTCTTGATGTATTGCTACCACTTGTTCGGCCATATGCTTAGCGGAAATATTGGTCCCCTCACCTTTAGGTAGCTTGAGCAAGTCTAACGTGTGTTGAGGTGCCTTGGTATAGACAATAGAGAATGGTGATTTACTTGTCGCACTATGGATGGCATTATTATATGCGAACTCTGCTTGAGGTAATGCCAAGTCTCATTATTTTGGCTTGTCCCGACAAATACTGCGAATTAAGTTTCCTAGTGTTTGATTGATAGCCTCCGTCTGCCCATCAATTTGTGGATGGGCTGTGCTATTGAAATTTAAAGAAGAATCGAATAACTTCCATAAGGTATGCCAAAAGTAACTGAGGAACTTACTATCATGATCCGAAGCAATGGTCTTATGCACTCCATGTAGGCGAATCATTTCTTTAAAAAACAATCGGGCAATGCCGACTGCATCGGAGGTCTTCTTACAAGGAATAAAGTGAGCCATCTTAGAAAATCTGTCGACTAAAACAAATACTGAATCCCCTCTTTGAGTACGAGGCAGTCCCATCACAAAATTCATAGATAAGTCTTCCCATATATTCTTTGATATGGGTAACGGCATATACAATCCAATATTCTTGGAGTGTCCCTTTGCTGTCTGGCATATGTAACATCATTCTACAAATCTGGATACATCGTTCTTAACTGAGGCCAATAAAAGCGCTCCTTTACTGCCGCCAATGTTTTATCACATCCTAAGTGACTTGCTAGTCCCCCTTCATGCAAGTCTCGAATTACCTTCTCTCTTAAAGATATTCTAGGCAAACACAATTGGTTGTCATACATCAAGTACCCATTGTTGATATAAAATCCGTCAATAGGCACACTATGAGAAACCTTGTCCTAAACCTCTGCGAAGTCATCACTTGCTCGTAATTGTCTCGTAGTTGCTCAAAGCCTACAATTTCATTACTGAGAGTAAGTAATAAGGATGCCCTCTTACTTAAAGCATCCGCGAATGTGTTTTGTACTCCTGACTTGTGCCTTAAATTGAACGAAAATTTTTGTACAAATTTACACCACCTCGCATGCATGTCACTACTAATCTGCTTTTGGTTATTCAAATACTTTAAGGCCTCATGATCTGAATATAACACAAACTCCTTAGCAACCAAGTAATGCTTCCAATTTTTGAGTGCTCGCACCACCGAATAGAATTCTTTGTCGTAGGTACTCCACTTTCTCCTCGCATCACTAAGTTTTTCGCTAAAGAATGCCACTGGCTTTTTCTCTTGTGAGAGTACAGCTTCTATTTCCACTCCACTAGCATCCCAGTCAACATCAAATAGCTTGTTAAAATCTGGTAAAGCTAGTACTGGCGCTGTACATAACTTTTCTTTGAGCAAGGTAAAGCTCTTATTTGCTTCTTCTCCCCACTGAAATTTGCCTTTCTTTAGGCACTCTGTCATGGGCGCCGCAATGGTACTAAAATTTTTTATAAACCTTCGGTAAAAGGTCATCAAACCATGAAAACTCCTCAGTTCCCCCACATTGTTCGGTGTAGGCCAATCTTTGATTGCCTTAACCTTTGCTTCATCCACCTTTATCCCATCCACAGATACTATATATCCCAGGAATACTAACATATTTATCATGAAATTGCACTTCTTACGGTTGATGTATAATTGGTTGTCCCTTAAGGCCTTTAGCACATGCTTTAGGTGTAACAAGTTTTCCTCCCTTGAATGACTGTAAATCAGGATATCATCAAAATAAACCACAACAAATTTACCAATAAAAGGCTTGAGTACCAGATTCATCAGCCTCATGAAAGTGCTTGGTGCATTGGACAACCCAAACGGCATCACCAACCATTCATATAGGCCCTCTTTTGTTTTAAAGGTCGTCTTCCATTTGTCACCTGACCTTATGTGAATTTGGTGATACCCCTTCTTTAGATCAATCCTCGAAAATACCGTCGCACCATGTAAGTGATCCAACATGTCATCCAACCGTGGTATAGGAAATTTATACCCCACTGTAATCCGATTAATGGCTCTACTGTCAATACACATCCTCCAACTTCCATCTTTCTTTGGAGTTAATAATACCGGAACTGTGCAAGGACTCATACACTCTTGTATAAGCCCCTTTTGTAATAACTTCTCCACCTTCTCCTTTAAAATCTCACTTTCCTTCGGATTCATTCGGTAATGCGGCAAATTCGGTAAACTGGATCTGGGAATGAGGTTTATATGGTGTTGGATATCCCTCATAGGGGGTAACCCCTCTGGGATATCGTCTGGCATCAACTCCTTGAACTCTTGTAGTAGGGGTTGCATTATCTCTGGGTACTCCTCCACTTGAAACTCTACCTCAATCATCAACACCTGTTTGACCACTAATGCGTGTACTTGTCGTGTTTCCTTGATCTCCACTTCGAACCTCTTAGCTATGGACAAGAAAGCATTACCCTTAGAGGTTAAAGTCTTGGTTTTAAGCGGTAGGAGCGTGTACTTGACCCCATCCTTCTCCAATTGATATTGGTTGCTCCTTCTCGAATGTTGAGCATCCACATCAAACTGCCATGGTCTCCCAAACAGCAATTGACAAACATCCATATCAACAATGTCACAATATACTTCATCTTTATACCTGCCAATGGAGAATGGAACTCTACACCTCTCTGTGACTTCTATCTTATCTACTACGGTTTTAATCCACCCCAAGGTATAAGGATTAGGATGTTTTTCCACCGGTAACCCTAACCTCTTTACTGCCCCCTTGCCAATAATATTCTCGCAGCTTCCACTATCAATGATAACTCCAAATACCTTGTCACGAATGGTACACCTCGTGCGGAATAGTTGATTCCTTTGGGTTCGATCTTCCTGCTTAGGTGCTAACATCAGTTTCCTCACCACATACGTCGAGCCCTGGTCAACTTCATACTCATCATCCTTATCTCCATCTGCTTCGTAAGCGATTCCCTCATCATCTTTGTCCCTCTCTACAAAGTTAACCGTCTTCCTCAAAGGACACTCATTAGATCTGTGTCCAGGTTGACTACACTTGAATCACTTCCCTACAGTTGGTTCAGCATAGGGGTTCTTAGATCTCTTCATCTCCTTATCTTGCGCCTCACCCATATGCCTCTTTCCCATAACTTTATCCTCCACACTCTGCATCTCATGACTACGGGGAGTACGCTCCTGCACATCTTTGTATTTATCACTAGATGCTGGAGTCCTATAGCTCTTTACATTCCTTCTGTTACGCTCCTGCTGCATTATCTCCGCCTTTAAGGCCATGTTCTTTGCTTTCGATACTGTGCGGATAACCTGTACTCCTATTCTGTCTAGAAGTGTTGGTCTTAACCCTTCCAAATATCAAGCAACTTGCTGTCCTTCAGATTCTAGAAGGTTGTTTCTCTCTGCCAACCTCATGAACTTTGTGGTATACTCATGCACTGTTCGTCCTCCCTGACTGCACCGTTGATATTGCTGGAATAAAATCTGCTCGTAATCTGGTGGTAAGAATTCCTGCTTCAAAAGAAACTTCATTCTATACCATGTACGCACCAGTCCCTTCCCTTCGTGCTCCCTCCGTGATTGAATCCTTTCCCATCATACCAAAGCTCCCCCCTTTAATCTACAAGCCACAATCCGAACTCTTTTCTCTGGTGCAATCTCCAGATATTCGAAGAATCTGTCAATTTCTGCAAGCCAATTTAAAAAATCTTCAATACCCAGACTACCATTAAAATAGGGGATATCTACCTTCAGTCTATAATCTCCCGCGTCTCTATCTTCAAATCCACCATAGGCGTCTCTCCTCCTATGCCCATCGTGTTGTTGAAAACGCCCAAGTCTATTCGGCTCATAGTAATCTTCTTCCTCTGAATCCTCCTCATAGATTGGTTGTCTCCTCGCAGGTATAGTTCTACCCATAGGTTCACCACGAGCCATCTCCATCCTTAGTCTTCTACGATTATCCTACCTCCTGTGTGTATCAATTCTTAAGCATCCAGACGTTCCATAATCTCTTTAAGACGCTCCTTGAAACGTCAGAATTTGTGTTCTATCTGCTGCTCCAGATGTTGCTCCAAACGTTGCAACGCTTCATCTCCTAAAAAAGGAGCCCTAGCCTCCTGAACACCGTCACGAAGACTGTTGCTATTGCTCCCAGTCGACATCCTTTCTCTGATACCACCTAATACAGCGTATAGCGTTCGATTTTTCAAAGGTTGTACGAAACCCTTTGAAGAACCAAAGAAATTCAATAGAAATCTGAAATAATGTTTTCAACTGACTAAAGTTATCGCCAAGTGGCTACAAAAGATAATATAAACTCTAAAAGATGAAAACGATGAAAACCTAAGTATAAAACAGTCTTTTACTAATAAAACAATTAAAACTACTAAAATACCACTAGTACTAAAACACTACTAAAACTCCATGTCAATGCTTTATAGTACCTTTCTGTATAATGAAAATGCTTACTTGATAGAACTCTAGTCTTAGAACACTAGAGATTTTTGGTATTAATTCAATAAAACGTGATGTATATAGCTCATTACAGTATAGTAATAGTAGTTCTTCCCTAAACCAGAACATAATCACTCCTCAAAAGGTATACGTGTCCTTCTGTCACAATTTTTCTTACTTCCTTTCTGCCTATCCCCCTTCCCTCTCCCCCATACAAAATATTCCCCTCCCTATGTACATTCAGTTGCCTAACTACTTTGCCACCTCAACTGATAACTAACTACCCTCCTGCGCACTATTCTTTCTTCTAGAATACACCTTCTACACTACCGATTTATTCCTTTTCCCATTGTCCCTCTCATTGTCTAAGTCATCCTCTCCCCTATAGGTTCTATCATTGCCTCCTCCTGAAAGAGCAGCCTTGTCCACAAGGCTGAAGTGAGGAAATTGGCTGCGAATCGCGGATTCATCCTCCCATGTTGCTTGCTCCATGGTCTGACCCTTCCACTTGACCAACCATTGTTGTGTTGCATCCCCAAATGCCATAACTGTTCTACTGGTCAGCACACATTCAGGTTCCACCAAGTCATCAAATTTAACTTCCATACCTTCTGGTAACACAGCCTCCACAGAATAATTGCCCACTGCCTTCTTGAATTGTGAAACATGGAATATCGGGTGAACTCTAGATGTAGGAGGGAGTTTGAGTTTGTAAGCCACTGCTCCTAATTTGTCCAAATTTTGAAAGGGACCAAAGTACCTTGCTGCTAACTTTTGGTTGATGCGTCTGGCCACGGTGAGCTATCTATGAGGGCGTAGTTTCAGGAAAACCCACTCCTCGGCTTGAAAATATTGAGGAGTACTTTTTTTTCAGCATACTTCTTCATTAGCTCCTGAGCTCTATGCAGATGGTATTTTAGCTGGTTTAAGGCTTCATCCCTATCCAATAAGTCTCTAGCCACTGCCTCAACCCTTTTCTACCCTTGCAAATACAACACAAGTGTAGGAGGCTTCCTTCTGTACACTACTTTAAATGGTGTTGAACCGGTGGAGATATGGAAAGTAGTGTTATACATATCGGTTGTCCCTTGGTATTAAATTCTCGCGCTCCACGGTGCGGGCACGGTTTTTGTCCGGCTACTTCTCGTGCT
>JANSVA010037493.1:0-13819 GCA_025504915.1 Erythroxylum reticulatum | reverse complement strand
GGCAAGACTATAATCGACAAGTTTTCGATGTCAAATAGACAATTTATGACCAACTGGGGATTCTTTGCCCTGGTTTTCCAACTACCGAGTATGACCGCATATGGCTAGGACACGTTCCAGGACCCCAACCTGGTCTCCCAATGGTGCTAGTCGTGGAGGCAAGACTATCATCGGCAAGTTTTCCATGACAAACTGACAAATCGTGACTGACTGGGGATTGTTTGTACTGATTTTCCCATTACTGAGTAAGATCGTGCACGACCACAACAAGTGTCGTAGCCCAGACCTGGCTTCCTGACAATGCCAGCCATGGGGGCAAGACTATAATCGGCAAGTTTTCAAATGACAAATGGACAATTCGTGACCACATGGGGATTGATTGCACTTATTTTCCTACTACCGAATATGACCGCACACGGCCGCGACAAGTGCCACGGCCCAAACCTAGTTTCATGTCGGTGCCGATCATGAGGGCGAGACTATAATCAATAAGTTTTTGATGACAAACTGACAATTCGTGACCGACCGGGGATTGTTTGCCCTGATTTTCCTACTACTGAATATGACTGCGTCCAGCCGCGACAAATGCTATAGCCCAGACCTGACTTCCCAACGGTGCCAGTCATGGGGGCAAGACTATAATCGGCAAGTTTTCAATTACAAACTGACAATTTGTGACCGAATGGGGATTGTTTGCATTTATTTTCCTACCACCGAATATGATCGCGCACAGCCGCCACAAGTGCCACAGCCGAAACCTAGTTTCCCGTCAGTGCCGGTCATGGGGGCAGGACTATAATCAACTAGTTTTCGATCACAAACTGACAATTCGTGACCAACCGGGGATTGTTTGCCCTGATTCTCCTACTATCGAGTATGAAAGCGCACGGCCGCAACAAGTGCCATGGCCCAGACCTGGCATCCCAATGGTGCCAGTCATAAGGGCAAGACTATATTAATCAAGTTTTCGATGAAAAACTGACAATTCGTGACCGACTTAGGTTTGTTTGCACTAATTTTCACACAATCGAGTATGATCGCATAAGGTCGCAGCAAGTGCCACCGCCCAAACCTGGTCTCCCGACGGTGTCGGTCATGGGGACAAGACTATAATCGGCATGTTTTAGATTACAAACTGACAATTCGTTATCGACTGGGAATTGTTTGCACTGATTTTCCTGTTACCGAATATGGCTGCTCACGACTGCAGTAAGTGTCACGACCTAGTCCTGGTTTCCCTCTAGTGCCGGTCATGGGGGCAAGATTATAATCGGCAAATTTTCGATGAAAAACTGACAATTCGTGACTGCCAGGGAATTGTTTGCCCTGATTTTCCTACGAACGAGTATGACTGCACATGGCCGCGACAAATGCCATAACCCAGATCTGGTTTCTCAACGGTGCGAGTCATGAGGCAAGACTATAATCAACAAGTTTTTGACGACAAAGTGACAATTCGTGATTGACTGGGGATTGTTTACAACGATTTCCTCACTATCGTGTATGACAACGCACAACTGCGACAAGTGCTACGGCCAAGACCAGGTTTCCTGACGATGTCGGTCATGGAGGCAAGGCTATAATTGGCAAGTTTTCGATGATTATGACGGCATATGGCCGCGATAACTGCCACGACCCCAACCTGGTCTCCTGATGGTGCCAGTCATGGAGGCAAGACTATCATCGACAAGTTTTCAATGACAAACTAACAATTCATGATTGAATGGGGATTGTTTGCATTGATTTTCCCATTGTAGAGTCTGATCTTACACGACCACGACAAATGCCATGGCCCCGACCTGGTCTGCCGACGGTGCCAGTCATAGGGACAAAACTATAATTGGCAAGCTTTCGATGAGAAACTGACAATACATGACAGATTGGGGCATGTTTTCACTGATTTTCTCACGACCGAGTATGATCGCATATGTATGTGACAAGTGCCACGGCCCCGACCTTGGCTCCTAACGGTGTCCGTAATGGGGGCAAGACTATAATCGGCATGTAATCGATGAGAAACGGACAATTTGTGACTGACTAGGGATTGGTTCCACTGATTTTCCCCCTACCGAGTATAACCGTCCATGTTTGCGATAAGTGCCATGGCCCATACCTGGTTACACGACGGTGCCGATCATGGGGAGAAGACTATAATCGACAAGTTTTTGATGAGAAGCTAATAATTAGTGACCGACTGGGGCTTGTTTGCGCTGATTTTCCCAAGACCGAGTCTGGTCGCATATGGCCGCGACAAGTGCCACGGCCTCGATCTTGTCTCCCGACAGTGTCGATCATGCGGGCAAGACTATAATCGTCATGCTTTCGATGACAAACGGACAAGTCGTGACTAATTAGGGATTGTTTGCACTGATTTTCCCCCTACCGAGTATAACCATGCACTGTCGCGACAAGTGCCACGGTCCAAACCTGGTTACACGACGGTGCCGATCATGGGGACAAGACTATAATCGACAAGTTTTTGATGAGAAACTAACAATTCGTGACTAACTAGGGCTTGTTTGGACTGATTTTCCAAAGATTGAGTATGATCGCATATGGCCACGAGAAGTGCCACGACCCCAACCGCATAGTCAAGGGCCCAAGACTATAATTTGCAGCTTTTCGATGACAACCTAACTATTCGTGATTGATTGGGGCTTGTTTGCGCTGATTTTCTCACGATCGAGTGCGACTGCATAAGGCCGCGGTAAGTTCCATCACCCAATCCTCGTCTCCCGACGGTGACGGTTATAGACGCAAGACTATAATCGGCAAGTTTTCGATGAAAAACTGACAATTTGTGACCAATTGGGCATTGTTTGCATTGATTTTCCTACTACCGAGTATGACTGAGCAAGATCACGACAAGTGCCAAGGGCCAGATCTAGTTTTCTGTCGATGTCGATCATGGGGGCAAGACTGTAATTGGTAAGATTTCGATGACAAATTGATAGTTCGTGACCGACTAGGGATTCTTTGCCCTTATTTTCCCACTATCGAGTATGACCGCATATGGCTGCGACAAGTGCCACGACCCCAACCTGGTCTCCCAATGGTGCTAGTCATGGAGGCAAGACTATCATCGGCAAGTTTTCGATGACAAACTGACAAATCGTGACTGACTGGGGATTGTTTGCACTGATTTTCCCATTATAGAGTATGATCATTCATGACCGGGACATGTTCCATGGGCCAGACCTGGCTTCCTGACGGTGCCAGTCATGGGGGCAAGATTATAATCGACAAGTTTTCGATGACAAACTGACAATTCTTGACCGAATGGGGATTGTTTACACTGATTTTCCTACTATCGAATATGACCGCTCATGGCCCCGACAAGTGCCACGGCCCAAACCTAGTTTCCCGTCGGTGCCGGTCATGGTGGTAAGACTATAATCGACAAGTTTTTGTTGATAAACTGACAATTCGTGACCGACCGGGGACAATTGCCATGGCCCAGACCTGGCTTCCTGACGATGCCAGTCATGGGGGCTAGACTATAATTGGCAAGTTTTCGATGACAAACTAACAATTTGTGACCGACTTAGTCTTGTTTGCACTAATTTTCGCACAATCGAGTATGACCGCATATGGCCACTGCAAGTGCCATGGCCCCGACCTGCTCTCCCGACGGTGCTGGTCATGCGGGCAAAACTATAATCGGCAAGTTTTCGATGTGAAACTGAAAATTCCTGAACGAATAGGGCTTGTTTGAACCGGTTTTCCCTAGACTGAGTATGATCGCATAGGGCCATGGCAAGTGCCAAGGCCCTGACCTGGTCTCCCCACGGTGCTTGTCATGGCGGCAAGACTATAATCGACAAGTTTTCAATGAGAAACTGACAATTCGTAACCGACAAGGGCTTCTTTGCACAGATTTTCCCGCGACCGAGTATCACCGCATATGGGCACGACAAGTGCCACGGCACCAACCTGGTCTCCTAACGATGCAGGTCATAATGGTAAGACTATTATCGGCAAGTTTTCAATGAGAAACTGACAATTCGTGACCGACGGTGCCAATCATGCAGCCAAGACTACATAATGAGAAACTGATTTTCCAACAACCAAGTATGACTGCATATGGCCGCGACAAGTGCCACAACCCCGACCAAGTCTCCCGACGGTGCCAGTCATGGAGCCAAGACTATCATCGGTAAGTTTTCAATGGCAAACTGATAATTAGTGACCGAATGGGGATTGTTTGAACTAATTTTCCCACTATACAGTATGACCGCGCACGGCCATGACAAGTGCCATGGCCTCGACCTGGTCTCCCGACGGTGCCTGTCATGGGGGTAAGACTATAATTGGCAAGTTTTCGATGACAAACTAAAAATTCGTGGCCGACTGGGTTTTGTTTGCACTGACTTTCCTAGGACTGAGTATGACTGCTACTTGCCGCGGCTCGGACCTGGTTTCCCGACGGTGCCGGTCATAGGGGCAAGATTATAATCGACAAGTTTTTCATCGCAAACTGGCAATTCGTGACCGACTGAGGCTTGTTTGCACTGATTTTCCTACGACCGAGTATCACCGCATATGGCGGCGGCGAATGCCACAGCCCTGACATGGTTTCGTAACTATGCAGGTCATAGGGGTAAGACTATAATCGGCAAGGTTTCGATGAGAAATTGACAATTTGTGACCAAATGGGCCTTGTTTGCACTGATTTTTCCACAACCAAGTATGACCACATATAGCTGCGATAAGTGCCTCTGCCCCAACCTGGTCTCCCGACGGTGCCAATCATAGAGGCAAGACTGTCATCGGTAAGTTGCCGATGACAAACTGACAATTCGTGACCGACTAGGGATTGTTTCGTTGATTTTCCCACTACCGAATATGATCGTGCCACAGGCCAGATCTGGTTTCCCGTCGGTGCCGATCATAAGGGCAAGACTATAATCGGCAAGTTTTCGATGACAAATTAACAATTTGTGACCGACCCGGGATTCTTTGCCCTGATTTTCCCACTACTGAGCATGATCGCATATGGCTGGGACAAGTGCCACAGCCCCAACCTGGTCTCCCAATGGTGCTAGTCATGGAGGCAAGACTATCATCGACAAGTTTTTCATGACAAACTGACGAATCGTGATTGACTGGGGATTGTTTGCACTGATTTTCCCATTACTGAGTATGATCGTGGACGACCGCAACAAGTGTCGTAGCCCAGAACTGGCTTCCTGATGGTGCCAGTCATGGGGCAAGACTATAATCGGCAAGTTTTCGATGACAAACTGACAATTCGTGACCGCATGGGGATTGATTGCACTGATTTTCTTACTACAGAATATGACTACACATGGTTGCGACAAGTGCCACGGCCCAATCCTAGTTTCTCGTCGGTGCCGGTCATGGGGGCGAGACTATAATTGATAAGTTTTTGATGAAAAATTGACAATTTGTGACCGACCGGGGATTGTTTGCCCTGATTTTCCTACTAACGAATATGACTGAGCACGGCCGCGACAAGTGCCATAGCCCGGACTTGACTTCCCGACGGTGCCAGTCATGGGAGCAAGACTATAATCGACAAGTTTTCATTGACAAACTGATAATTCGTGACCGAATGGGGATTGTTTGCACTGATTTTCCTACTACCAAATATGATCGTGCACAGTCGCGACAAATGCCACAGACGAAACTTACTTTCTTGTCAGTGCCGGTCATGGGGGCAAGACTATAATCAACAAGTTTTCGATCATAAACTGACAATTCATGACCAACCGAGGACTGTGTGCCCTGAATTTCCTACTATCGAGTATGGCTGCACACGGGCGTGACAAGTGCCATAGCCCAAACCTGCCTTACCGACGGTGCTAGTCATGAGGGCAAGACTATAATCGGCAAGTTTTCGATGACAAACTTATAATTCGTGACCGAATGGGGATTGTTTGCACTGATTTTCCTACTACTGAATATGATCGTGAATGGCCGCGACAAGTGCCACAGCCGAAACCTAGTTTCCCGTCAGTGCTAATCATGGGGAAAGACTATAATCAACAAGTTTTCGATCACAAACTAACAATTCATGACCGACCGGGGATTGTCTGCCCTGATTCTCCTACTATCGAGTATGACTGCACACGGCCGCGACAAGTGCCATAGCCTAGACCTGGCCTCCCGATGGTGCCAGTCATGGGGGCAAGACTATAATCGACAAGTTTTCGATGACAAAATGACAAATCGTTACCGACTTAGCTTTATTTGCAATAATTTTCCCACAATCAAGTATGATCACATGAGGTCACAACAAGTGCCACCTCCTAAACCTGGTCTCACGACGGTGCCGGTCATAGGGGCAAGACTATAATAGGTCAGTTTTTGATGACAAACTGACAATTCGTGATCGACTAGGGATTGTTTGCACTAATTTTCCTACTACTGAATATGATCGTACATCGCCACGACAAGTGCCACGGCACAAACCTAGTTTCCCGATGGTGCCGGTCATGGGGGCAAGATTATAATCGCCAAGTTTTGATGACAAACTGACAATTCGTGATCGCCAGGGAATTGTTTGCCTTGATTTTCCTACAAACAAGTATGACTTCGCATGGCCGCGGTAAATGCCACGGCCCAGACCTAGTTTCCTGACGGTGCCGATCATGAGGCAAGACTATAATGGACAAGTTTTTGACGACAAAGTGACAATTCGTGATCAACCGGGGATTGTTTGCACTGATTTTTCTATTGCCAAGTATGACCGCGCATGGCCAGGGTAAGTGCGACGACCCAAGTCTGGTTTCCCGATGGTGCTAGTTATGCGGCCAAGACTATAATCGACAGGCTTTTAATGACAAACTGAAAATTTGTGACTGACTGGGGATTGTTTACACCGATTTCCTCACTATCGTGTATGACCACGCACGACCGCGACAAGTGCTACGGACCAGACCAGGTTTCCTGACGGTGTCGGTCATGGAGGCAAGACTATAATCAACAAGTTTTCGATGAGAAACTGACAGTTTGTGAACGACTAGTGATTGTTTGCACTAATTTACACTACCGAATATGACCACATATGGCCACAATAAGTGCCACGGCCCCAACCTGGTCTCCAGATGGTGCCAGTCATAGAGGCAAGACTATCATCAGCAAGTTTTCGATGACAAACTAACAATTCATGATTTACTAGGGATTGTTTGCACTAATTTTCCCATTGTAGAGTCTGATCGTGCACGACCACGACAAATGCCACTGCCCCGACCTGGTCTGCCGACGGTGCCGGTCATGGGGACAAAACTATAATCGGCAAGCTTTCGATGAGAAACTGACAATCCATGACGGACTGGGGCTTGTTGGCACTAATTTTCCCACGACTGAGTATGATCGCATATGTACGTGACAAGGGCTACGGCCCCGATCTTGCCTCCCAAAGGTGCCCGTCATGAGGGCAAGATTATAATCGGCATGTAATCGATGGGAAACGGACAATTCGTTACTGACTAGGGATTGTTTGCATTGATTTTTCCCTACCGAGTATAACTGTGCATGTCTGTGATAAGTGTCACAGCCCAGACCTAGTTACATGACGTTGTCGATCATGGGGAGAAGACTATAATCGATAAGTTTTCGATGAGAAACTGACAATTTGTGACCAACTGGGGCTTGTTTGCACTGATTTTCCCACGACCGAGTCTAGCCGCATATGGCCGCGACAAGTGCCACGAACCTGACCTTATCTCCCGACGACGTCAGTCATGCGGGCAAGACTATAATCGTCATGCTTTCGATGAGAAACGGACAATTCGTGACTGATTAGGGATTGTTTACACTAATTTTCCCCCTACTGGGTATAATCGTGCACTGCCGCGACAAGTGCCACGGTCCGAACCTTGTTACACGACGGTGTCGATCATGGGGACAATACTATAATCGACAAGTTTTTGATGAGAAACTGACAATTCGTGACTAACTAGGGCTTGTTTGCACTGATTTTCCAAAGACCAAGTATGACCGCATATGGGCGCGAGAAGTGGCACGATGACAACCTGACAATTAGTGACTGATTGGGGCTTGTTTACGCTAATTTTCCCACGATCGAGTGCGACTGCATAAGGCCGCGATAAGTAACATCACCCAATCCTCGTCTCCCGACGACGCCGGTCATAGAGGCAAGACTATAATCGGTAAGTTTTCGATGACAAACTGACAATTCGTGACCAATTGGGGATTGTTTGCACTCATTTCCCTACTACCGAGTATGACCGTGCACGGTCGCGACAAGTGCCACGGCCCAGATCTAGTTTCCCGTCAGTGTCGGTCATGAGGGCAAGACTATAATCGTCAAGTTTTTGATGACAAATTGACAATTCGTGATTGACCGGGGATTGTTTGCACTGATTTTCCTACTGTCGAGTATGACCGCACACGGCCACGGTAAGTGCCACGGCTCAGGCCTAGTTTCCCACTAGTGTCAGTCATGGGATAAGATTATAATCAGCAAGTTTTCAATGACAAACTGACAATTTGTGACCGCCAAGGAATTGTTTGCCCTGATTTTTCTACAAACGAGTATGACTGCGCATCGCCGTGATAAGTGCCACGACCCAGATTTGGTTTCCTGACGGTGCTGGTCATGGGGCAAGATTATAATCGGCAGGTTTTCAATGACAAACTGACAATTTGTGACCGACTAGGGATTGTTTGCACCGATTTCCTCACTATCGTGTATGACCACGCACGACTGTGAGAAGTGCTATAGCCCAGATCAGGTTTCCTGACGGTGCCGGTCATGGGGATAAGACTATAATCGGCAGGTTTTCGATGAGAAATTGACAGTTCGTGACCCACTGGGGCTTGTTTACACTGATTTTCTCATGACCGAGTATGACCGCATATGGCCACGACAACTACCCCAACCCCGACCTGGTCTCCCGACAGTGCCGGTCATGGCTGCAAGACTATAATCGGCAAGTTTTCGTTGAGAAACTGAGAATTCGTGACCTACTAGGGATTTTTGCACTAATTTTCCCATTAAAGAGTATGACCGCATATCGCTGGCCTTAACCTGGTGTCCCGATGGTGCCATTCATGGAGGCAAGACTATCATCGGCAAGTATTCGATGACAAGCTGACAATTCGTGACTGACTAGGGATTGTTTGCACTAATTTTCCCATTGTAGAGTCTGATCGTGCACGACCACGACAAGTGCCACGGCCCCGACCTGGTCTGCCAACGACACCGGTCATGGGGACAAGACTATAATTGGCAAGTTTTCGATGAGAAACTGACAATCCATGACGAACTGGGGCTTCTTTGCAATGATTTTCCCACAACCGAGTATGATTGCATATGTACGTGACAAGTGCCACGGCCTCAACCTTGCCTCCCAACGGTGCCCGTCATGTGGGCAAGACTATAATCGGTATGTTTTCGATGAGAAACGGACAATTCGCGACTGACTAGGGATATTTTGCACTGATTTTCCCTCTACCGAGTATAACCATGCATGTCTACGATAAGTTCCATGGCCCAGACTTGGTTACACGATGGTGCCGATCATGGTGAGAAGACTATAATCGACAAGTTTTCGATGAGAAACTGACAATTTGTGACCGACTGGGGCTTGTTTGTACTGATTTTCCCACGACCGAGTCTTACCACACATGGCCGCATCAAGTGCCAAGGCCCCAGCCTGGTCTCACGACGGTGCCGATCATAGGGGTAAGACTATAATAGGCAGAGTTTTAGATGACAAACTGACAGTTCATGACCGTCTGGTGATTGTTTGCACTAATTTTCCCACTATCAAGTATGACCGCGCACCGCCGCGGCAAGTGCCATGACCCAGAATTGATTTCCCAATGGTGCCGGTCATAGGGGCAAGACTATAATCGACAATTTTTCGATGAGAAACTGACAATTCATGACTGACTGGGGCTTGCTTGCACTAACTTTCCCACGACCGAGTATGACCACATATGGCTGCGACAAATGCCATGGCCCCGTCCTGGTCTCCCCACGGTGCCGGTCATGGGGGCAAGACTATAATAGGTAGAGTTTTTTATGACAAACTAACAGTTCATGACCGTATGGGGAATGTTTGCACTGATTTTCCCACTATCGAGTATGACCACAGACGGCCGCGGCAAGTGCCACGACCCAAAACTGGTTTCCCTAGGATGCCGGTCATGGTTGCAAAACTATAACTGATAATTTTTCGATGAGAAACTGACAATTCGTGACCGACTGTGGCTTGTTTGCACTGATTTTTCCACAAATGGGTTTGACCACATATGGCCACAACAAGTGCCATGGCCCCGACCTGATCTCCCGATGGTGCCAGTCATAGGGCCAAGACTATAATAGGCAGAGTTTTCGATGACAAACTGACAGTTTGTGACCGTTTGGGGATTGTTTTCACTGATTTTCCCACTATCGAGTATGACCACGCACGGCCGCGACAAGTGCCACAGCCCAGAACTGGTTTCCTGACGGTGTCGGTCATGGGGGCAAGACAATAATCTAGAAGTTTTCGATGAGAAACTAAAAATTCATGACCGAATGGGGCTTGTTTCCACTAATTTTTCTAGGATCGAGTATGAACTCGTATTGCCCCGAGAACTGCCAAGGCCCCGACCTGATCTTCCAACGGTGCCGGTCATAGGGCAAGACTATAACCGGTAGATTTTTGATAACAAACTAACAATTTATGACCGACTGGGGATTGTTTACATTGATTTCCTCACTATCGTTTATGCCCGCGCACAACCGCGACAAGTGCTACTTCCTAGACCTGGTTTCCTGACGGTGCCGATCATGGGGGAAAGACTATAATCTGTATGTTTTTTATGACAACCTGACAATTTGTGACCAATTAGGGCTTATTTCCACTTATTTTCCCATGACCGAGTATGACCACATATAACCAAGACAAGTGCCACGACCTAGACCTGGTTTCCAACAGTGCCAATCATGGGTTCAGGACTATAATCGGCAAGTTTTCGATTAGAAACTGAAAATTCGTGATTGAATGGGGGTTGTTTGCACTGATTTTCCCACTACCAAGTATGACCACATATAGACACAACAAGTACCAAGGCCCTGACTTGGTCTCCCGACGGTGCCGGTCATAAGGGAAAGACTACAATAGGCAAAGTTTTCGATGACAAATTGACAATTTGTGACCGATTGGGGATTGTTTGCATTGATTTTCCCACTATCGACTATAACTGCGCACGGCCGCGGCAAGTGCCACAGCCCAGAACTGATTTCCCAACGGTGCCAGTCATGGGGGAAAGACTATAATCGACAAGTTTTCAATGAGAAACTAAAATTCATGACCGACTGGGGCTTGTTTGCACTGATTTTCCCACGATCGAGTATGACCACATATGGCCGCAACAAGTGCCATGAACCCGACCTAGTATCTTGACGGTGCCGGTCATGGGGGCAAGATTATAGTAGGTAGAGTTTTCGATGACAAACTGACAGTTTGTGACCGTCTGGGAATTGTTTGCACTAATTTTCCCACTATCGAGTATGAGTGCGAACGACGGCGGCAAATGGCACGACCAAAAACTGGTTTCCTGACGGTGCTGGTCATGGGGGCAAGACTGACATTTCCTGACTGACTGTGGCTTGTTTACATTGATTTTTTCACGACCGAGTATGGCCACATATGGCCCCGGCAAGTGCTAAGGCCCCGACCTTGTCTTCTAACGGTGCCAGGCATGGGGAAAGATTATAACCGGCAAGTTTTCGATGACAAACTGACAACTCGTGACTGACTGGGGATTGTTTGAATCGATTTCCTCACTATCGTTTATGGTCGTGCACAACCGCGACAAGTACTATGACCCAAACCTGATTTCCTGACGGTGCCGGTCATGGGGGCAAGACTATAATCTACAAGTTTTTGATGACAACCGGACAATTCGTTACCGATTAGGGCCTGTTTGCACTGATTTTCCCACAACTGAGTATGGCCATATATTGCCGCAACAAGTGCCACGGCCTAAACCTGGTTTCTCGACAGTGACGGTCATGGGTGCAAGACTATAATCGGCAAGTTTTCGGTGAGAAACTGACAATTCGTGACTGACTGGGATTGTTTGCACTGATTTTCCCTCAACCAAGTATCACCGCATATGGCCGCGACACGTGCCAAGGCCCCGATTTGGTCTCCCGACGGTGCCTGACATAGGGGCAAGACTATAATAGGCAGAGTTTTTGATGACAAATTGACAGTTCGTGATCGTCTGGGGATTGTTTGCATTGATTTTCCCACTACCGAGTATGACCACACACGGCCACGGCAGGTGCCACAACCCAGAATTAGTTTCCCGATGGTGCCGATCATAGGGGCAAGACTATAATCGACAAGTTTTCAATGAGAAACTGACAATTCGTGATCGACTGGGGCTTGTTTACACTGATTTTCCCACGATCGAGTATAACCACATAAGGTCGCGACAAATGTCATGGCCACGACCTGATCTCCTCACGGTGCCGGTCATGGGGGCAAGACTATAGTATACTGAGTTTTCGATGACAAACTGACAGTTCATGACCGTATGGGGATTGTTTGCATTGATTTTCCCACTACCGAGTGTGACCACACACTGCCGCGGAAAGTGCCACGACCCAGAACTGGTTTCCCGATGGTGCCAGTCATAGGGGCAAGACTATAATCGACAAGTTTTCGATGACAAACTGACAATTCGTGACCGACTGGGGATTGTTTACATCGATTTCCTCACTATTGTTTATGGCAGCGTATGACCGCGACAAGTGCTACTGCCCATACCTAGTTTCCTGAAGACGCCGGTCATGGGGGCAAGACTATAATTGGCGAGTTTTCGATGAGAAACTGACAATTCATGATCGATTGGGGCTTGTTTGCACTGATTTTCCCACGACCGAGTATCACCGCATATGGTCGCGACGAGTGCCATGGCCTCAAATTGGTCTACCGATGGTACAGGTCATAGGGGTAAAACTATAATCGGCAAGTTTTCGATGAGAAATCCACAATTCTTGACTAGTTGGGCCTTTTTTCCCTGATTTTCCCATAACCGAGTATGACCGCAAATGGCAGCGATAAGTGCCACGACCATGACCTAGTTTCCCAAGGGTGCCTATCATAGGGTCAACACTATAATTTGCATGTTTTTGATGACAACCTGACCATTCGTGACCAATTAGGGCCTGTTTGCACTGATTTTCCAACGACCTAGAATGGCCACATGTGGCCGCGACAGGTGCCACAGCCCAGACTAGGTTTCCCGACTGTGTCAATCTGGGGGCAAGACTATAATTGACAAGTTTTCGATGAGAAACTGACAATTTGGGACTGACTGGGGATTGTTTGCATTGATTTTCCCACTACCGTGCATGACCACATATGGCTGTGACAAGTGTCAAGGCCCCGACTTGGTTTCCCGACGATGCCGATCATGGGGGCAAGACTATAATGTTAATAGTGTGCCCTAGGCCAATGGATATTTGTGATTCATGTATTAACATCATGACTTGTTAATAATATATTATGAGGTATTCCTTTTATATATACATGTATGTTGTTTATGTAATGTGATTTACATTCCATGAATAGTATTAGGTTTATGTCATCAAGTATGTGACTTGATAGTAAAACCACAAGCATTATAACACTATTCAAAATTGTCTTTAGTTGATCGTTATTGGTGGAACAATAATAAATCAAGGCTAGTATGTGTTCTGATTGATGATCACGTTTTACTGATCATGGATATGAGTTATCAAATCGGAAACATAGATATATGTTAGAGAACATATATTGGACCGACCCACAGAGAGAACACTACATGGTTTCATGTCATTAGT
>JANSVA010037465.1:0-13820 GCA_025504915.1 Erythroxylum reticulatum | reverse complement strand
CCCAGCATCGAGCAGCGTCAGTACCTCCTTCTTCATAACTTCCATCATTGGAGGATTCAGCCTATGCTGAGCTTGCCTTGTAGATTTTACATCATCCTCCAACAAAATGCGGTGCATGCATATGGAAGGTCTTATCCCTGAGATGTCTGCGATGGTCCACTCAATGGCCTTCTTATGCTCCCTCAGCATTCAAACCAGCCTCTCCTTTTGAGTTGAAGTCAACTCTGCCGAAATGATAATGGGGTGTTTATCTCCAAATACGCATACTTCAGATGTGTAGGAAGTGGCTTCAATTCTAATTCTGGGGCCTACACATCAGAAGGTAACAACTTCTGGTGAGCTCCAGGTATTTGTATAGAAGCCAAATCATACCTTTTTGGAGAGCTTTCCCATGAGTCTAAGGTAGCTGTCATTTCCACAAGCTCCTCTCCCATGTCAACATTAGTGTTGGCTTCTACTTCTATATCCTCGGTTAACGCTATTTCCAAATGATCCCTATAACTTAATTTAAACATTTCTTGCACCAAAGGATAGATCACAACAACAGAAAAAACATAATGATCATTAGGAGGAAATTTTATGGCATCAAAAATATTGAAATGAATCACTTCCCCATCAAATTCCATTGTGAGGGTGCCTTTACAAACATCTATCTTAGTTTGAGCCGTATTAAGGAATGGTCTCCCCAACAAGATAGTTACCAGATTACATGAGGTGTCAGCATTCATATCTACAATATAAAAGTCTGCAGGAAACACTAACTCATTCACCTGCACTAAAATAAGCATTAGTGCGATTAGCCAATTGGATGACTACATTCATTTTTTTCAAAGGGCCCAAATTCAAAGAAGCGTAAATCGAATGAGGCATCACATTAATAGAAGCACCGAAATTCAACATTGCTCTATTGATCACAGTATTACAAATTTTGCAAGGAATAGTGAACATAGCTAGATCTCGGCATTTTGGAGGCATCTTTTTTTTGAATACTGCCGACACATTCTCACCCCTCATAACTTTCTCATCACCCCTCAATTTCCTCTTTTGTGTACGTAGTTCCTTGAGGAATTTGGCATACCTTGGCACTTGCTTGATTGCTTCAAGCAAAGGTATGTTAATTTCTACCTTTCAAAAGGTCTCCAATATCTCTTTATCCTTGTCCTCCTTGTTTGGCCTTATTAATCTGCTCGAAAAAGGTAGAGGGTTAGTTTTAGTACTATTGGGACTTCCAATGTTTACCTTCGTACTTGATGACGAATTTTCCTCCTTTTCCAATTCCTTCTCGATCTCTTCCTCGGTAACAATCTTCGTTAGGGTCTTTTTGGAACCTTCAATCTCCTATCCGCTTCTCAAGGTTATGGAACTAACATTCTTCAGGTTCACCTCAAGTTGTGATGGCAATTTTCCTCCTCCTTGCGATTCTAGGCGATTGAGCCTTACCACCACTTGACCCAATTGGTAATCCGTGCTCTGTTGGTTTGCTTTGAATTGTTGAAACTGCTGCTGCATATCCTATTAAAATTGCAAATTGGTAGCAATAAGTTTATTAATAATTTCTTCTAAAGACGTACTTGAACTTGAAGAAGAAGCTCCTTGTTGCCTTGGTTGAAATCCTGGTGGCCCTTGCGGCCAATTCTGGAAGTGATTTTGCTGTCAATTCCCTCCATAACTAAAGTTGGGGTGATCCCTCCAACCTGGGTTATATGGCTGCAAGTATGGGTTGTATTGGTTCGGGAAGTTCCCTCCTGCAGCATTCACGTGCTCCATACTCCCTTCTTGCAAAGCTGGGCACTCATCAATTGGATGACTTATGTTTGAACATATCCCGTACGCTTTCACTTGCGCTTATCCAACTGCAATCTGTCTCACAAAAGATGTTAGTTCATCTAAACGATGTTCAATGGATGAAGTGCTTACCTCATTTACTCGTCGAACATCATTACGAGTGCCGAATTGTTGGGTATTAGCGGCCATCCACTCAAGTAATATCTTGGCTTCAATGGGAGTCTTCTCGTAAAGTGCCCCATCACTTGCCACATCAACCAAATTCCTCTCCATTGGCAGCAATCCTTCATAAAAATATTAGATGAGAAGTTGCTCTGGTATGTTGTGATATGGGCAATTGGAACATAGCTTCTTAAATTGCTCCAGTATTTGTAAAGAGACTCCCCATTGTATTGCTTAATATCGCATATCTCCTTTTGAATACTTGCTATCTTTGAAGCCAGAAAATATTTTTCCAAAAATAATTTCTTCATCTCCAGCCAAGTATTCACACTTCTAGCAGGTAAATCAAATAGCCAATCTTTTGCAGCATCTTTGAGCGAGAACGGGAAGGCCCTTAACATGATCTGCTCGTCTGTCACCCCAGGAGGCTTCATGCTCAAACATACCACATCAAGTTCCTTAAGATGCTTATGTGCATCCTCACCTGCAAGACCATGAAAGTTAGGCAGTAAATGAATTAATCCAGATTTTAACTCAAAGGTAACATGTTCAGTAAAATTCGAAAATATTATGCATAATGGTCTGTGAGTTAAATCGGGTGTAGCCAACTCCCTCAGAGTTCTCGGATTTGCCATTGTGTCCTCAGATTCTACTTCCAATTTGTCTACCAAAGTTGACCTTGCTTCCCTATGCAATCTCCGCAGTGTTCTCTCGATCTTTGGATCAAGTTGTTCAATTTCCCTATGAGGAGATCTGGTCACTATCATACACCAAAACTAATGGACAATTAAAAATTAACAAGTAACAAAAAGCATGAGTATAAACAAATAAATTCACAAAACACAATCTAAAATCAAATTCAAAAATTAAACTATCACACTCCTCGACAACGACGCTAAACTTTGACAGCGCGTGTCGAGTGCATTGCAAAATTTACCTGACTCTACACACTAAAATTTGTAGTTCTGGTAAGTCGCGATAGAATCCACAGGGAATGTTTAGTTAATTTTTGTAATGAAATTAATTAATGCAAGGAAAGTAAATGGGGGGTTTGTGGGTTTTAAACAATTTAGAAATTAAATTAAAAGTAAACTATCAAAATCAAATTAAAACCAACAATCGAAAACAAGAAAAGTGTTGAGTATAAGTAAGGTCTGATTCTAGGGTCAATCTTAGCCCAAACACAATCAAGCATATTCCTTCATTCTAAAGTTTTTACAATTCTTTTCGGACTATTGATCTGAAACTAATAGAACACTCTACAAATCTCAGTTTTCCCTTAGGTTGTAATTAATTAAGATACGATCATTAATTAAATCTAACTACCGAATAACCTAGGATACGATCTCTAGATTCAATTTGGCAGTTACATTATGAATTGGAAAACGATCAATAAAAGCAATAACCATACTCTCTCGGATTATCTAACCTCAGTCGTGTTGTTCCTAATAATTAACGATCGTTAGATGCTACTCAAAATATTAAAAGTAACTATTATAGATTACAATCAATATTTTAGCAATAGGTTCAAAATAAAACGATCAAAATAATATATCAAGATCATTAATTCCAAAGCCATCAAAATCAAAACCAACAACACAACAATCCGAAAATGAATCACGACTTTAAAATGACAGAAATAGCTTAACCATAACTTGGCGTTGATATCCCCGTTGAACCGGTGTTGGAAAGTTAGCCTTCCATCTTCATTTTCATAGTCCAAGCACAAATCCTATCTCCCATGGTTTTGACACTCTCAAGCTATTCTCCTCTAGTTACTGTTCCTGACGAGACAATTAAATATGGGAGTTTTAATGATGTTCCACGCAGCTGGTCACGAGCTTCTCTCCACGCCTGCGTCCACCACCAGTCTAAGCAGCCCCCATGTTTAGTGCTTCATTTCTTCCATGTCTCCCTGTGCCGCCACTGTAGCCGGTAGCAATGATGTGACAATTTAAAACCTCCCCTCTCTTAAAAACCCCTGTGTTGCCTATCTCCAATAAAAACGCTGCACATATTAAACACAGAGCATATAAATTTTTTTCTTTTTTTAAAATTTGTGCCTTTAATTAAATAAATAATTGTGCTCTAATTTGCTTTTAGAAAATTGTATTTTTGGTCTCAAAAATATATCAATAAATCTAACCTAGTAGTCAACTCAAATTGAACACAAATTGAGTATTTTATCTAAAAGATAGGATTAAAAGCACATGTAAATACATAAGAAAATATAAGAAAATTCAATCCTATCAGTCTTTATAGACGATGAAACTCTACACTCCTAAGTGTCTCCCTTTCCAAAGACTCCAACTTTTAACCCAGATGTCCAACAATTCTAGGCTATAAATATATCGTTGGAAAATTAAAGGAAAGCCCTACAACTTCCTAGAAGGCGCCCTTGCCTAAATCAACCAGGGTTATTATAGACCTTCCCCTGAAGTCCGAACACAACTTTTCCCTTATGGAGACTTACACATGCAATGCACAAACTTAAAAGAGAGCTATGGTAAAAAATATGCAATTTCATTCCATTTGCATCAAAAGATAAGAGTCCTACAAAGCTTTAGCGGGCATTTCAAGCCACAAATACATTAGTATCTTATGGTTCCAAAATATAGAAAGTACATAGTCCATGATTTGCTCAAAATGCGACTAAAGCCTCTCTTTACAAATTTGCTTCAAATACAAAATATACAAAATTGAAGTGATGCCATGACCCTTGTCTACTCAGTATCTTGCTCATCACCTGGATGTGGGGGAGGAAAAGGAGGGTGACCTTAAGCCCGTGGGTGACAATTTATAATTGGTAATAAGCAAAACCATTTATGAAGTCCTTTCCAATGCAAAAATTTACATTATTTCAAATTATGTATGCATCACTTTTAGCACTTTATCATGAGCACATAAGCCTATCAAAATGGTTAGGGTGAATCCAAAATAGAACGTACTATGCAATTCCACATAATGGTCTCATGTAGCTATGAACTTATGGGAGTCCTTGAAGGAGCTCCAGGCCACTAGCAGGCAGGCGGGAGAAGCCTTTTGTCAAAATGCACTTGACTTAACTTAGGGGACCACCAAAAACCCACATAACATGTAAAGCATATTGCCCAAAAAGGCATATTTTGGAAATTTGGTTTCTTAAGCTTGATATCTTTTTAAAAATGATCTTCATATGTCAAACAAATTTTATATGCAAAATATGCGGCACATTCTCAAAACATTCAAGGCTTAATACATGAACATTTTTGAAGTAGTTGAAAACATTTATTTCTATTTTCTTGAAAGAAACGTTGATGGCTTATTATTCAACTATAAAAAGTAACCCACCTTGAATCTCCTTTTTTGAAAGCTTATTTAAGGATGTCTCTCCTCTTGCTTCTCTTGCATCCCTTCATTCTTAACAAAAGCCTTATATAAAGAACTCCAATAGGAAACTCAAAGAAACCCATACATGAATTGATCCTAGAATACTTAAACCTATGCATTTTCTACACTCTTAAAACTAAAACCTTTCTAAGACTCCAAATGATTTAACATAAGCTTACCTTGAATCTTCACCAATTAATAAATTTCTTGACTCTAATGGAAGCTCTAATCTTCCTCTTTCTCTTTTCCTCCTTGATAACTCTCAAAATCTTTCTTGAAGGCTTAGAAAAATTAAAATCTAGCTCAACTCTCCTTTTTCTCTTTATCATAGACACTCTATCCCTTCTTTCTTACTTTTTCGTCTTCTCTCTTCTCTTCTTCTTCACCAACGTTTTTGTGTTCTAAAATAGAAGCCTACAATTCTTTCTTCCCATTTTACCCTTCCTTCGATGCTTTAAGACTTTATAACTTAATTGATGTTTCAACAATGCCCCTCATGAAATCTTATCTTTCTAATACTTTATTTCCCTTAACATATAACATAATATCTTACTCACATTAGTAGGCTAACTAACTCCAACATAATTTAATCTAGCCAAAAGCCCAAATTAATTTAATCATGCTTAGTCATAAATTTTTTTTTCTAGGGGCCAACATTTTTCCCCCTCTTGAAAGAATTTTGTCCTCAAAATTATTACCTGAGTCATTTAAGAGTTGTGGATACTTCTCCCTCATGCCTTCCAAGGGCTCCCACGTGGCCTCTTCTACAGAATGGTTTCTCTAGAAGACTTTTAATAGTTGAACCGTCTTGTTCTTGAGTACTTTTTCCTAGTGTCCAAGATCTCTATTGGAACCTCCTTATAACTCAGATCATCTCTTAACTGAACCTCAGCAGTCTGAATAATGTGAGAGGGATCTGATTTATACCTAATCAATATGGAAACACGAAAGACATCATGTATCTATGACGATTTTGGTGGCAATGCCAATCTATAGGCTAGCAGTCCAATCCCCTCAAGAATTTCATAAGGACCCATATATATTGGACTCAACTTGCCCTTCTTGCCAAACCTAATGACTCCTTTCCAAGGAGTCGTCTTAAGGAAGACCTTTTCACTAACTTCATACTCCATCTCCTTTCGATGTGCATCAGTATAGCTTTTCATTCTATCCTGGGCTGCTTTAAGCCTTTGCTTAACTAACTTGACCTTGTCAACCATCATCTGAATTACCTCTAGCTCTATTAGTTTCCTTTCTCCTTCTTCATCCCAGCGTATAGGAGTTCTACATCTCCTCCCATACAGCGCCTCATAAGGAACCATTTGAATGCTTGAATGGTACGAATTATTGTAAGCAAATTTGACAAGTGGCAAATGTTCATCCCAAGCTCCTTTAAAATCTGTCATGCATGCCCTAAGCATTCCCTCAAGTGTCCGAATGGTCCTTTCAGATTGACCATCTGTCTGGGGGTGAAAAGCTATGCTAAATTTTAACTTGGTCCCCAGATCCTCTTGTAAGCTTCCCCAAAATCTCGAAGTAAACTGAGGATCCCTGTCAGAAACTATAGAATCTGGAATCCCATGTAATCTCACTATCTTACCAGTATACTTCTTTACTAGTAGTTGCAGAGAATCAGTTTGTTTAATTGCCAGAAAATGGGATCCCATGTAATCAATAATGACCCATATGACATCATGCTTCTGACAGGTCTTGGGTAAACCCATCAGAAAATCCATAGTTACCTTTTACCACTTCCACTCAAAAATAGACAATGGCCTTAACTTGCGTGAAGGTGCCTGGTGTTCAGCCTTGACTTGCTATCACACTAGACACTTACTTACATACTCTGCTACATCCCTCTTCAAACCTTTCCACCGAAAATACTCTTTCAGATCTCTATACATCTTGGTGCTACCTGGGTGCATGACATAAGATGAATTGTGTGCCTCATCCAATATCTCATCCTTCACCTCCTTGACATTTTGTATACAAAGCCTATTCCCTACAGTCATGAGTCCATCATCCCTCATTACCACTTCAGATTTCTTGCCATTCTGAATTCTTTCTCGGAGCTTTCTCAATTCTACATCTCGTGCTTGTAACTCCCTAACCCTCTTTTCGAGTATCGGTCTCACTCTGAAGGTAGCAACAATACAATAAGGCACCTCCTGCTTCAAACTTATCCTAAGCTTAGCCATATCTTCAAATAACGATAGATAAACTGTCTAAATATGGGCTATTGATGACTTCCTACTCAAAGCATCTGCCACTACATTTGCCCTTCCTGGATGATACTCAATCAACAAATTATAATCCTTAAACAACTCAATCCACCTTCTCTATGTCAAATTCAGCTCTTTCTGACTCAGTAAATATTAAGACTTTTATGGTCAATAAAGATCCTCGTCTGAACCCCATAAAGATAATGTCTCTAAATCTTCAAGGCAAAAATTACTGCTGCCAATTCCAAATCATGGGTCGGATAATTTAACTCATAATGTTTTAGCTGCCGCGAGGCATATGCTATTACCTTGTCGCCTTGCATCAATACATAACCTAAACCCTTTCTTGAGGCATCATTGTACACTGTGTAACCGTCTTCTCCAGTCGGCAAAATCAAAACTGAACCACTTGTCAATCTATGCTTAAGCTCCTCAAAGCTTTTCTGACATTCCTCACTCTAGATAAAATTTTTATTCTTCCTTAATAACTTGGTCATCGATGCAACTATCATAGAAAATCCTTCAATAAATTTTCTATAATAACCTGCCAGACCCAGAAAACTCCTCACCTCTAACACTGTCTTGGGTGCAGGCTAATTCACCACGGCTTCAACCTTCCTCATATCAACATATACTCTATCCTTTGAAATCATATGTCCAAGGAATACTACCTCATGAAGCCAAAACTCACACTTGCTGAACTTAGCATAAAGCTCCTTCTCGCTTAGTGTCTGCAACACAATCCTGAGATGCTCCTCATGTTCCCCTTCACTCTTGGAATACATCAAAATGTCATCAATAAACACTACAACAAACTGATCCAGATATTCCTTAAAGACCCTATTCATAAGATCCATAAAAGTAGCTGGAGCATTAGTCAGTCCAAAAGACATAAATAAAAATTTGTAATGCCCATACCGTGTTCTAAAGGCTGTCTTGTTTACATCAGACTCTTTAATTCTGAGCTGATGATAGCCTGAAATGAGATCAATCTTGGAGAAGACCCTTGCTCCTTGCAGCTGGTCAAACAGATCGTCAATCCAGGGAAAAGGATACTTATTTTTAATAGTCGCCTTGCTGAGTCCCCGATAGTCAATACACATGTGTCACGTTCCATCCTTCTTCTTAACAAATAGATCTGACACTCCCTATGTTGACAAGCTTTGCCTTATGTACCCCTTCTCTAATAGTTCTTCCAATTGTTCCTTGAGCTCCTTCAGTTCAGCTGGAGCCATTCTATATGGTGGTATTGAAATGGGTGCAGTTTTGGGAACCAAGTCGATAGAAAACTCAATTTCCCTTTCCAGTGGTAAACTGGGTGGTTCTTCTGGAAACACGTCTAGAAATTTCCTCACAATTGGACAATCCTTTAACTTCCCTTTATTCTCATCAGTGTCCACAGCATGCACTAAGAAGGCTTCACACCCATTTCTCATCACCCTGTCTGCTAACGAAGCTGAAACAATCTTGGGAGATGGTGTCCTTCAGTCTCCTCTAAAGATCACCTTCTCATCATTACCAAGATCAAACTCTACCTCTTTAAGGATACAATCTAACTTTGCACAATATTTCTCCATGACGTCCATTCCTAGTATCACATCTAGGCCTTTCAAATCCAATTGTAGCAAATCTACTACAAGTTTATCACCCTCAATGAACAACTCACAATCCCTATACACTTGACTTATTATCACCTTTATCCCTAAGGGAGTACTAACAATCATAGGGCTATCCATGAGCACCAATTTGACATTGTGCAAAATCATGCTTGCAGAAACAAATGAATGTGTGGAGCCAGAATCAATCAACAAATATACTGTAGAGTTAAATAACTGAGCTATACCCGTGACAACCTCTAATACGGCAGCAACTTCCTCTTTAGTCATAGAAAATAAACTTACCTGTGCCTGATGCCTTTCTGAAGGAATCGCCTTCCTCACCACTGCAGAACTGCCCACCTCGGTGACCGGCCTAACTCTCCCTATTTTTTCTCTTCTTGGGGATTACAATTTCGACCCCTCTGGCCTTGTTACTTGGGGATAGTCCTTGACTATGTGTCCCTTCTCTCCGCATTAAAAACATGCTCTAAGTAACTTGAAGCACTCTCCTCTATGAAGCTTTCTACAATGCTCACATTGGGGGTTTATGCTCCTGCTCCTCTCCACCCTACTGTTACCTCCTGCCATTGAGGCTTGCACTGATGTTGCCCTCGCTTGTTTGTTCTAGGTAAGGCCATTGCTTCCCACTTCCCTCTGAGTATGGTGACTCCTTATACCCCTCTTAGGCATTGGGGTACTCATTCCCTTCGTAGAAGACTGCTCCCTGTGCTTCCTCTTCCTGCTTACTTCATTCTTTATATTCTCCAGTTTTTCAACCTGGAGTGCAGCATTTACCAATTGCTGGTAGTCACAGAAATTGTGGATCAAGACTTTCCTTGATCCCCAAATGAAGACCTCCCTCAAATTTTCAGCACTTGTCCTCCTTATTTGTAATGATGTTGGCCGTATACCGTGACAGTTGGGTGAAATTCAGCTCGTACTCACTTATACTCATGTCCCTTTGTGTCAGGTTTCCCTAGCCTTTTCTTGGATATAGACCCTCTAGAAGTACTTTCTCTTGAAAGCTTCCAAAAATTCTCTCCATGATAACACCGGAGTTATATCCTGATTGTGCGGCACTAATTCCCACCAATGAAGTGCTTCCCCTTGTAGCAAGCTAACTGCATAATCCAACTTCTCCTCATCAGAGCACTTCATCTGAATCAAAACCCTCTTGGTCCTCCTCAACCATGCTTCAACTTCTTTTGGATTTATAGTTCCACTAAAATCCACAACTCCATACTTGCGGAGCATATCATACTATCCACTTCTATCTACTGCAGCAGGCATCGACACTTGTGACCCTTGGCCCATGGCATATGTGAAAGCCTGAGCAAAGGCTTGAAAGAACTGCGGGTCTATAGCAGGCATAGGAGGAGGAGGAGGTGGCACTTTATGTTGTACACTAGGTTCATCAGGATTAAGAGCAGGCTATGTCCCAGCATTTTGTAAGACATAGGATTCATCCGTGCTTCCGTGATGAGAGCTAGATCGAGTCACAGCTCCTCGAAGTCTCTTTCGAGACTGCATTTTCCACTCCTTCAATTTAAAATCATTGAAAATCTTTAGTTTATGCAAAACATTTTCAAATCATGTAAAACAATTCAAATCATGTAAAACAATTCAAATCATATAAAACAATTTCAAATCTTGTAAAACAATTCAAAACGATGCAAGTTATTCACTTTAAAACAATGCATGTTTATTTTATGTCTTAAACTACCCACTTCATGCCTTGGATACTCTTAAACCTAGTCGCTCTAATACCATAAGTGTTGGGACCCTGCCTTCATGGTTCATGTGTCTGACATCCGAATGCATGATCTATAAGGATGGCGATCCCCTACCAGGACAAACTTCAAAACAACGCTCTTATTCTATTCGGGATTGATTTATCTCGGAAAAACCTCAGTCGTATATCACGTAGCATGAGGCAATTAGCAAAACTGTCATTTGGGATAACGGATTAATACCATGCTAGGATAGTTCAAAGAAGACTTTGAGGTCTACAATTTCCATATAGACCTCAAAGGCGGATTCTATTGTTTGAAGGGTCAAAAATGGAGTAGACGATAGCATCAGACGAATAGTGTATAGAAGGAGAAGTTTAGGTCACATAGGCAGAAAGTAGACGGAGCAAAATGACAGATGAATGGTAAAGGCAGACAAAGCTGAAGGACAGATGAAACAAAATGGGAAATGAAACAAAGACAAACAAATGGCAAGGTAGACGATACAGACGGTCAACTTAAGACGAAGCAAAAGTCAACCTAAGACGATACAGATGGTCAACTTAAGACGAAGCAAAAGTCAACCTGAGAAGATACTGCTTTTAAGACAAATCATCTTTACAGATGATGTAACTCTTAAGATGAATGACATCATTACAGATGATATGATGTCATCATAGACAATACTTCTCTTAAGATGAAGTGTCTTTACAGATGATGCAACTCTTAAGACGAATGACATCATCACAGACGATATGACATCATCACAGATGATACGTCTCTTAAAACGAAGCATCTTTATAGACGATGTAACTCTTAAGATGAATGACGTCATTACAGATGAAATGATGTCATCACAGACGATACGTCTTTTAAGACGAAGCGCCTTTATAGACGATGAAACTTTACACTCCTAAGTGTCTCCCCTTCTAAGGACTCCAAATTTTAACCCAGATGTCCAACAATTTTAGACTATAAATATATCTTTCGAAAACTAAAGGAAAGCCCTACAACTTCCTAACGGGCACCCTTGCCTAAATCATCCAGGGTTATTATAGACCTTCCCCTGAAGTTCGAACAAAACTTTTCCCTTATGGAGACTTACAAATGCAATGCACAAACTTAAAAGAGAGCCATGGTCAAAAATATGCAATTTCATTCCATTTGCATCAAAATACAAGAGTCTTACAAAGCTTTAGTGGGCATTTCAAGCCACAAATACATTAGTATTTTAAGGTTCCAAATTACAGAAAGTATATAATCTATGATTTGCTTAAAATGCAACTAAAGCCTCTCTTTACAAATTTGCTTCAAATACAAAATATACAAAAATTGGAGTGATTCCCTGACCCTTGTCTACTTGATATCTTGCTTATCACCTGGATGTAGGGGAGGAAAAGGAGGGTGAGCTTAAGCCCGTGGGTAACAATTTATAATTGGTAATAAGCAAAACCATTTATAAAGTCCTTTCAAATGCAGAAATTTACGTTATTTCAAATTACGTATGCATCACTTTTAGCACTTTATCATGAGCACATAAGCATATCAAAATGGTTCGGGTGGATCCAAAACAGAACATACTACGCAATTTCACATAATGGTCTTAAATAGCCATGAACTTATGGGGAGTTCTTGAAGGAGCTCCAAGCCACTAACAGGCAGGCGGGAGAAGCCTTTTATCAAAGCACACTTGACTTAACTTAGGGGACCACCACAAACCCATATAACATGTAAAGCATATTGCCCAAAAAGGCATATTTCGTAAATTTGGTTTCTTAAGCTTGATATCTTTTAAAAAATCATCTTCACATGTCAAACAAACTTTATATGCAAAACATGCAGCACATTCTCAAAACATTCAAGGCTTAATAAATGCACATTTTTAAAGTAGTTGAAAACATTTATTTCCATTTTCTTGAAAGAAACGTTGATGGCTTATTATTCAACTATTAAAAGTAACCCACCTTAAATCTCCTTTCTTGAAAGCTTGTTTAAGGATGTCTCTCCTCTTGCACCTCTTGCTTCCCTTCAATATTAACAAAAGCCTCATTCAAAGAACTCTAATAGGAAACTCAAAGAATCTCATGCATGAATTGATCCTAGAATACTTAAACCCATGCATTTTCTATACTCTTATAACTAAACCCTTTCTAAGACTCTAAATGATTTAACACAAGCTTACCTTGAATCTTCACCAATTAATAAATTTCTTGACTCTACTGGAAGCTCTAATCTTCCTCTTTCTCTTTCCCTCTTGATAACTCTCAAAATCTTTCTTAAAGGCTTAGAAAAATTAAAACCTAGCTCAACTCTCCTTTTTCTCTCTATCACCGACACTCTCTCTCTTCTTTCTTACTTTTTCGTCTTCTCTCTCTTCTCTTCTTCTTCACCAACGTTTTTTCTTCTAAAATACAAGCCTACAATTCCTTCTTCCCATTTTGCCCTTCCTTCAATGCTTTAAGACTTTATAACTTAATTGATGTTCCAACAATGCCCCTTATGAAATCTTATCATTTTAACATTTTATTTCCCTTAGCATATAACATAATATCTTAGTCACATTAGCATGCTAATTAACTCCAACACAATTTAATCTAGCCAAAACCCCAAATTAATTTAATCATGTTTATTCATAAAATTTTTTTCCAGGGGCCAATAGTAAACCATTAATTTCTTGTAGTGCCTGGTCAAGAATACTGGAGGGGTATAAAGAGAATCCTAAGATATATTAAAGGGGCATCAAATGTTGCCCTATATTATGAAGGATCTAATTTATTATCAAATTATATGTTGATTCTAATTTTATCGGTGATCTTAATAAAAGAAAATCCACTACAGGCTATATGTTTACTATTACAAGAGGAGTTATGAGTTGGGTATCTAAACTACAGATAGTTGTAGTATTATCTTCAATAGAAACTGAGTATATGGCATCTACACAAGCTTATAAGGAA
>JANSVA010037439.1:0-13823 GCA_025504915.1 Erythroxylum reticulatum | reverse complement strand
TTACTATTAAGATTTTTGAAAGCATGGTTGATGTAAACAGTAAACTAGTAAAGTATACAGTACAACTGTACAATATATTAATATAGACTATTTTGCAATTTTTAAAAATTTCAGAGACTATTTTATAAATTTAAAAAATTACCCAAAACGGTACCCGGTACCACTGGTACCGGTACAGTTCCGTTCCAACACCCAATTCGGTACCAAGCCCGGTATAGTATTCATAACTTTGATCCATCCTTTTTAGTTTCACTTTTCAAATCAAAAGAAAAGGTTAATTCCGGAATTGGGCGGAACTTGACTTATGATATGATTCATGGGGGTAAAGACATAACAAACTAACCGGGAGACCAAGACAACCAATTAACAAAAGCCAACGATCGAGATGCCACATGCAATTAACAAAAGATCCTCTCATATCCTATGCTCGGACTCCATATTTTAGGAAGCCCTTGATTTACGTGTTCAACACTTTGTGAATATCTCAGGTAATTGGCTTTGAGATGAATTTCAATTTCTTCTTCCTTACTATATTTATTTGACCATTGCTGGCGCATTACCACTTTAGCCTCATTTCGGGCCTAACAAAAGGATTTGAGAGAAGTCTGACTCTGGCCAATTCACTATTGCATCAGCATACTCTATGCTTAAGGACTTTCCCACCCATGATTCTAGTGAATTCTGGAAACTCATTCGGCATTGGACTGACCCCCAACGTATCCGATCTTTTCTTTGGCTCTTAACATAGGATCGACTACTTTCTAATCAACAATTCATCCGCCGAGGCCTGACTACGACTGCTGAATGCTATCAATGCCGAGCTGACGAGTCCTCTCTTCATGTGATGCGGGACTGTTCCAAAGCGAGAAGGTTGTGGCTTCAATTCCCTCTGCCGATCATCTCTTTAGACTTTTTTACTCTCAATGCCCAGGATTGGCTTCACCAAAATCTTCAACAACACCAGCTCGTTTCTAGCTTCGATTGGCCCCTCCTCTTTGGTACCACTTGTTGGTTCCTCAGGTCCTAGAGGAAAATGGCCCTTTTTTATCCACAGTTTTCTTAGCCGACTTCTCCAGCTCAACTTGTTATGGAATATGTTCATCGGATTCAATAAGCAGAGTTCTGGCGCCATTGAGCATTTCCTGGCCTTCGACCCCGACAGGAGCACCTCATAGGATGGAACAATCATATTCCTAGTTGGGTGAAATTAAACACTGACAGGGCATGTAAAAGCTCATCCTATTCGGCCATAGTAGGAGGCCTTCTTCGGGATAGCTCTGGTACTTGGCTGGGAGGTTTTGTTCAAAACATTGGCTGGTGTTCCTCGGTTTCTGCTGAACTCTGGGACATCCTTTCTGGACTAAATCTGGCGTGGGACCTTGGTCACCGCAAGGTAGAGTTAGAGATTGACTCTCAGATAGCGATGAGGATTCTTTCTAACCCCACCAAACGCTCCACATGGCTCAATCCTCTAATCATAGGCATTAACGAATTATTAAATCGCAACTGGGTCGCGGTCCCCATCATATCTACCGTGAAGGAAATTGGTGTGCCAACTGGCTCGCTAACGTTGCTATAAATTTTGAGTTAGGAATCACCACTTATGTATATGCACCCTCAGGGTGTGCCTTGATCCTTCTAGATGATATAATCGGGATTAGCCTCCTGCATTAATCATGTAATTTGTAACGTTCTTTCCTTTTAATCAAAAAAAGAAACCAACCGAACGACAACTAGTCGCGGTCGTTTTCTACTTGAGGGGAGCTGGCTTCCTACAACGTATTTACTCTCTCGCCTGCATCCCATTGCCACCGGATCTCGACTTTCAAGCAAAAGCAAAATCAAATTATTGGTTGTTTGCACTATTAATTTCTTTCCATTTCCATTTATGATTTTAATGGCTCCACCACATCGCACATTCCGTATTCCCGCTTCTGTTAAAAGTTAAAACTGTTATATTCCCCTGCTTCAGGTGTGTACGTAATGGATCTTTTTTTCCTTATGGATTCAATAGATCTTTGTTATATCAATCAGTTTCTTGATACCCATTAATTGCTTCCTCCTGTTTTTAACTGTTCCATATTATATTAACAGGGTGTTTGGAATTGTATAGATTGAATTCAATTGTAACATTAAAATCAATTCAAGTGTTTAGAAACAGAAAAAAGGGATGAGTTCAATTCATGTATGGATTGAATTCAATTGCAGCATTAAATTCAATTCAAGTGTTTAGAAACAACATTAAATTCAATTCAAGTGCTAACTATAGCTAAGTCATACACTTATGGTTAGTTTAAATAGTGATATTAGAAAAGTATCAATCAATCCTACTCTTCATATTCCTCTTTCTTAGCTCCCTTCTCTTTTTGAAAAACAACTTCCTCCTTTTCTGTAACCACCAACTTCTCTCTACTTTATGAAGTTATCATATACACATGTTCCCTCAAATCTTATTTAATGTATCTAGATAAAACACGCAAAACTTTAGTATTATAGCCTCTATTGAAGTAATGAACCTTATCAAGGCATCTTGATAATATTAATTATCCTCTTATTGTTGTTATTATTGTAAAAATCTAGATGATGCGTGATTGTTCAATGCAAAGTTATAATAACTGCTCTATTTTGGATTATAATTATTCTTGTATAGTTTATCTTAAGGCTAATTCTCCATATAAATTGGATGCCTAATGTATAGTTTGATGCCTAAAATTTATGATTAGAGTGATTATCCTGACAAATATCACAGTATGTCATGTATAATGATTAAGCTTTTGAATACATATCACTGCACCACTTTGAATTTTTTCCTTACTTATTCTTCATTTTCTTTATGATCCTAAGCCGTCAATTTATGTTTCCTGAGCCTCCCATTACTTTTTCGCTGAAGTTATCCTTTTATAGATTGAAAATTAGGGTTCTATATAATACATGGTCATTAATATAAGCATGTGTGTGTGGTTGCCATGTTGATTATAAATCACAAAATTCTTGAATATGAAATGAACATGGGTTTAAAATGTGCACACATGCATGTCCAAAGACCATGTAACTCTCTAAAACTATGTAGCCATTTTATTTTGGATGAAAGATGTCAACATGGGTGTGTTGGTATGGACACAAGCATGTCCACATGACACGAGTGTGTTTTGAGAACATGTGCACTTTTGACTTCTTCATAACTTGGTCAAAATAGCTAAAAGTTGCCCCAAACTTATCCCCATATGTTCCTTTTGCTCAAAATAAGTGAATTGCAACCTAAAAATACAATAGAAATGAATTAAGTACCAAAAACAACAAAAATTCTCAAATAATCAAGCAAAATGCACTAAATATAGGATAAAAATATGGTCTATTAAGCATTTATGATAAAGTAATGTTTGTATCAACAAGTGCATCACTATTACAAGTAGTTCCTCTAATAATTATTCGTGAACAAAAAAAATTTTAGATGAGGACTGTTATTGTTTTTCATAGTAGCTATGATAATAGTTAGCTAGCTTTTATCCCTTCTCTTAAGTTGGTTGAGCTTTTTGTTAACTTTTTTTGGTAAATCAGAAGAATTTATACAAATATAAATGTTATGTACATCGTTTTAGACTACTCAAGTAGTGGTCTCTTTGCTACAAAAGGCACTGAAGAGTAACTGATTTGGAAGCTACCCACTATCTATATCAATGGAGACTAGTTGAACAAATTTCCTTTACTATAAAAGAGGAACAACGAAATATATCTTTGGACGCTACATCACTCCCTTACATCACACCCACACAGCCAAAATAATATCAACCCTACTACCAAATCTGCACAGAATTAGCCTATCTTGCCAGACTCATTTTAACCACAGACAAAAACAAAAACCTACAATCCGATCTACTTTAACACAAGCTTAAGAATTTTCTTGCTAAGTTCCTATTTACTGAATTGAAGGCATGGCTTAACCTCACTTCCAGTTCCAAGATAGGATTGCTACCATCCCTTCTGCTTACCTTGAGGAACAAGAAGAAGTGACTAATAGTGTCTTTCTATTAGCACTTGTCTGTTAATGTCCAAATGGTGTTGCTCCTATACTACTTGGATCACCACAGAAACTTTAACGTTGTATTTGTATTGATATTTTCCTTGTGCAAACCTTGAATCCAACCATAGGTGATGGTTTTGCAATTGTTGAAGTTTGTGTTCTTTTTCCTAGCATTCAGCTTATCTATTCCGAAAAGACCAATCCTTCTAACTCCATATTTCACTGATTGTAACCAAGGTGTTCCTAATCCTATCCTCCATTCTACCATGGAGTCTAAAGGAATGTTGGACCTCCATCTAACCTCTTATATGCTCTTTAAATGTAGAGACACAAGCTGTTGAGCCAATTGAATTCCTGAGCTAGCAAACCTACAGAAAAATGTTAGTGAAATAAACACTAAGTTAATTACCTCCTCTCGATGTTTGAGCTAAGATGTTCCATAACTTGGGAGATTAAGATGAGATACACACTCCCAACATCCTTGGCTTCACCTTTGAAAGTTCTAGCATTCCTTTTAGACCAAATATGGTAAGCAGTAGTTGATAGAAGGATTGGGAAAATATTAATGTCTGATGGGCTAGTATCGGAAGCAAGATTAAACCAAGTGAGAATGGATTGAAGGTTTGGATGATTAGGGTAGTGAAAATGAAAATGTGAAAGGCATTGGTCCCAAACAAATTTAGAGAATGTACACCCAAAAAACAAGTGGTCAATGGTTTCATTATTCGAAATACATAAGGAATAGTGGTTAGGAGTTTGAAGGTAGGAAAGTTTATCCCAGGTTTGTAACTTTTGAAGGAAAGCAAGCCAAAATATAAAAGAACACCTAGACCGATTACTTTTAGACCATACTAGCTTATGCCAAGGAACTTCCTGTATAAGAGGTCTTAAGAATTTATAGGCTAAATCATTAGTATACTGTCTTGTGGAACTAGCTAGCCATTCTAGACAATCAGATTGGGAAATATTTGGTTGGTACCGAGGTGTTTCAAGGTTTCTAAAGAACTCTATGGATACATCTTGCCATCTCCACATATCATTGTTGATAACTTCAGAGACTCTTGCTGTCATTGGAAGCTCCGAGCTATCGATCTTTCTCCAAGAAGAGAAGTTCTTCAAGATTTGGGTGCTAGGGTTCCTGCAATAAAAGAGTAGAAATTCCATTGCCAATCGTAAATCTAAATTGGTTCCCGATTTTGTCCCTCACAATAAAATTTTTCTCCAACTCTTAGAACTATTGTAAGTAGGTTAGGCACCCCAAAAGTTTTTCCTTCTCAAAATGATGGTGTGCACCCACTTTACCTATAAAGCCTCCCTATCTTTAAACATATTTCAAATCCTTTTCCCTAACAGGACATGATTCCATGTAGTCAAATGTTTCACTCCTAAACCTCCCTCCTTTTTCGGTCTACTAATGTCACTCCACTTAACTTTGGCATGAGATTTCGAATCTACCTTCCCAGCCCACAAAAATTCCTAAGTTTAATCTCTATATCCTTAAGGATGGAAGAAGGGAGTATAAAATGGGTAGACCAGTATACTTGGAAAGAAGAAAGGATAGAAATCACCAATTGGATTCAATCAGCATAAGAAAGACTTTTATGAATTCAATTGTTGATCTTGTTATCGGTTTTATCCAATAGGGGAAGCAATCCCTCCTAGATAACTTACTTGTAATGAGTGATACCCCTAAATACCGTATGGGAAGAGTGCCTTGCTAGACAAGTTCCACCAATAATTTAGATAATTCACATTCGAGGATTAAAAAAAACTAACTCTTAGAAGGATTCATATCTATGTCAGAAAACATGGAGAAGGTACACAAGCAATCAAGTAAGGTTTGAGTAGACAACAAATCCGCATGACAAAACATCAAGAGATCATCAACAAACAGGAGACGGGTGAGTTTAAGGCTTTGGCATCTCCAATGGTATTTGAAGGAAGGGCTATTTGCTATACACGCTTTCAAATTCCTAGAGAACACTTCCATACAAATTATGAAGAGGAATGGTGATAAGGGATCACCCTGTCTTAAGCCCGACTTACCTCTAAAAAATCTAAAGGGGGTTCCATTGATTAGGATTAAGTAAGAGGGAGTGGTTATGCATTCGTTGATCCAGTTTATGAACTTTAAAGGAAGGCCTACAACTACTAGAGCATTAAGGAGGAAATACCATTGGATAGAGTTATGGGCTTTTTGAAGGTCCATTTTAAAAGTACACCTCTTCTGATTATTAGCGAGGTGATAGTTCTTGAAAATTTCTTGAGCCAACAGGATATTATCCTTATTTGGCGGTTCTTAATAAAAGCACTTTAATTGGGGCTTACAATGTGAGGAAGAATCTCTCTGAACCTGTGTGTTATGATTTTAGCAATCACCTTATAGAGTATGTTGCAACAAGAAATAGGTCTATAGTCTATAACTATTGAAGGGTGAGCTTTTTTGGGAATGAGTGAGATTAATGTTGAAGTAATCTCTTTGACTTGGCTTTAAGATCCGTTGTAATTTGAAATTGCTTGTAAATTTTATTCCACCCAAATCAATTATTTGTTACCTTTCAAACAGAAAAACTTATACATAGTTTGAGTCATGACTTAAGAGGAAAAAAAAAAAGATTGAAGGAAATTTTATGTTAAATTTTGTCCCTTTGTTCTCACTCTCGTCCTATGCATTTTTTCTTCTAAAACTTCTAGCAAAAATTGGCTCCCTTTTTCAAAGTCCCTAGCATCTTCTATTTTTATTTTCCTTTTAAAATTATGTTACTATAAGCCCATAGTTTTTTATATTTATTTTTCAGCACTAGTCTAATGACATAAGCCCAAACTTTTAAAATTTATTATTTGGTCGAAGTAATTGGATTTTCAAATGTCCTTAAAGAAATTATTATTTCCTAATTAGTTTTGTTCAAGTAAGAGAAATGTTGTAATTTTTTATGTGATTTATAATTAGTCAGTATTTTATTTTACAGCTGAGTCAAATAGACATATAAGCTCTTAGTTATATTTATGACCCTATTTTAAGTTTTCTTTGCAGACTTTTGGTATGATTACGATGTAGAGTTATTTGGATATGTTAATGATAAAATTTTATCCTCAACTAATAAACTTGAATCTCTGTTCCTATCTCATAGTTACATATAAATGACTTAACACATGTATTCTAATTCAATTATTTCATGCATCAATTAAATCATGGATGGCTGCATAGGAGATAGAACAAAAGAAAAGTTGAGACATCCTGCGAATAATATGGAGGGTGTCTTGAGTTCCAGCTCCCATGAATACCTAAATCATCTGTTCTTCGAGTGCAATTACTCCACCAAACTTTGGTTTCAGCTACTTAACTCATTCAATGTAAGAATCTCGGTCACTGAATGGACAAACGTATTGGAGAGTGTCTCCAGCCTGATGTTGAAATTCAATGGTGATCAAAAACTCTTTAACATAGCTTTTGGTACATTAGTATATTCTATATAGAAAGAGAAGAATTCAAGGATGTTTCACAATTATTATGGAACTATATAAGAAAATTCCATGAGGATAAACCACAAGATCAAGTTACATGCTATGGAGAAGGAGTTTGTCCTGAATCTATCTCCTGATATATGCTCCAACCTTTCGATTTGCGGGAATTAAGAATCCTACTGCCTAGGTCTTGTTTCCTTTTACGGTCTTGAGTGCTTCTCTATATTTTGTCCATGATTGATTAGCTTCGGCTTTGTAATATTGTAGTTTCCGGTTGTACATGCTACCTTGATATCTTATTAATTAATTACTTACTTTTTAATAAAGTAAAATGTAGAGTCATCGTATAGGATATGCAATTTATACGGCATTATGCCTGAGAACTTATATCTCGTTGTTGTAGCTACAAACAAACTGTGAGAATCTTCCCTTGTTGCTAAATATTTCATGAACGTATAATTAATGGATGTGAATTCCAGAGAAGTTAATATTTCAGAGCTATTTTCTCCATATTCGATCTTCTGTCTTTTCTTGGAGCACTTATCAACGTATGAACGCATAAATTATCAACCAGAACAGAATCATGTACTGAAAACTCGATCTTGGTTTAACTTTGGTATTTAACAATCACTATCCAAGTACTGAAGCCGGCTGTTGGGTTCTCCGTTTTCACTTTGTCCCCTCCACATACTTGCTTATACAACCATCCTACTGTATCTATTTCTCTATCTGTATATAAGAGCCCTTAAAAAGAGTTTATTCTCATCATCATCATCAAGGAGATAAGCCAACTTCTATATTTACAGAAAAGAAAGCAGATATATATTTACAGATATGGCAGCTGCCACCAAAACAGTGCTTGCTCTTCTCTTCATTCTCTGTATTGGTTACTGTAAGTTCTCACACTTCAGTATTAACCATATACAAATTGAATATAATCCTAAGATTGTAACAGCTAACTTATGATCATGAAATGTAGTTGGGTGCACAGAGGCAAAAGTACCAACATGTAGCAAGGTGTACGCAATCGAAGACGGAGATCTGTGCGTCTACATTGCACAAAAATTCAAATTGAAGCTTAATTATTTCTTCTCACTTAACCCCAACCTCAATTGTAGAAACCTCTTTGTTGGTCAGTGGGTTTGTATAGAAGGCAAGGTACATTAATTAAGCTTCTGCTGGCTTACTAATGACAGCGGTGCAAAGAAAGATAATATTACAAGTATGAGATGATGTGGCTGCTTGGCTGTTGAATTACGTATGTTATCCACTTTTCTTTTTTCTAAAAAAAATAAAACAGCTACGCTTCCTCATGCGATCCTCCGCCGTTGAATTTGTTGAAGTTTGTGTTTAATTTTTAAAATTATTTTAAATTTAGATTGAATTTAACTGGTAACACTATAAACATAAATGAATATAGTGTTGCATGTATAAACAAGTATTACTGAACAAGAACTCTTAAATATAAATACATTGATTTTAATTCAAATTCGTTTATTAGACATTTTTCTTAGATTTCATATTTATTCTTTTGATTTATTAGAGGAGTTATGTGTGTATGATGAAAGCATAGAAAATACTAGTAATTTGAAATTATGGTATCTTGCACAACTGTAATCGCGCGTGAAAACAAAGACAATTATTTAATTATCAAAAACTAATTGATTCTTGGCAAAAGTGATGATGACCAAGTGAATGACAAAACTGTTCTGTTGAACCAGCAGAGTTTACAATCAATATTTTATCGATAATGAAGCATATTTGTTACTAATGATTTATTATTTGAAGTTTTAGAATAAAGCAACATCAAAATAATGTTAAGAAACAATTTGTCGAGACCAAATGCATTCAAGTTAAGAAGAAGAATAAGATCAAGAAAATTCAATGCAAAATAACTTTAAAATTTTCTTCGTAATATTTCTTATATCTCCTGTCAAAAACATACATCAAAGGTGACAACGTAGAGCAAACGTTCGACAAGATGAGGAACATCTTTGACAGTCTCTACTACAACACATTGAAGAGGAAAGCAATATTGCTCGTCTCAACCTAGGCACTGTACGCCTATACCAAGACTAGGAACATTATCAACAGCTCTACGTTAACATTTGAAGTGGTATATACACCGAACGTTAGTATATAATAATTAATAATAATTAACAATTAATAATGCAGTATTATGACTAATTTATATATATAATATTAATATGTATTATTTAATCAATTAATTATATTTTAATACATTAATTAATATTAATTATAACTTAACAAACTTAACAGTTAATAATTAATTAATAATTTATAAATTTATTTATTTTAATAAATCAATTAATTTATTATATTTTAATTATTATTCAACATATCAAAATCAATTAATTAATTATACTTTAAGTATGTTTAATTAAGAAATGAAAAATATCTTTGTCGCAGGTGTATCACTGTATACTTAATTAACTTAACAATAATAAGTCATCAATCTATTAATTATATTTTAATTAACAAATTAATTATATACAAATTATATTTATTTAAAAATGACAAAAATGATATGGGCTAATTAGTTACATGTATAAGTGCTCTGTTTTTTCATAATCAACTTTCTTGTTTAATTAGTAAATTAATTATATTTAATTATATTTAATTAAAAATGAAAAAAATATATGGGCTAATTAGTTCCATTCTATTATTTCATAATCAACTTTCTTATTTTATGGAAATTTGCTCTTTTCAAAATTGCAAATGAATCCACGATCGGCAATTAATCATAATGCTTTACCATCGCAAGAAATATATTTATCACAGACGTAACAATTAAGTCACGACTTTATTAATTAATTATTTAATAAAATCTTATAAAATTATATAGGTGTTAATTACCTAGTAATAAAAAAAACAAAATACATGAGAGTCACTTGTATAACTATTAAGTCATAGGCATGCCTATTTAGTTATATATATACTAAAAATTAGTATATAATAATTGATAATAATTAACAATTAGTAATATAGGATCATGACTAACACATATACAAAATATTAATACGTACTACTTAATCAATTAATTATATTTGAATATATCAATTAATTAATTATTATTAATTATAACTGAATAAACTCAACAGTTAATGATTAATAATTAATTTATAAATAAATTATATTTTAATAAATTATTTAATTTATTATACTTTAATTGTTATTAATTATATCAAAATTAACTAAATAGTTAATTAATTAATTATATTCTTATATGTGCTAAATATATTATAATTAATTAATTATGTTATAATTAATCAACTCATTAATAATATTTTAATTAATTAATTAATTCATTAATAAAAAGTTATAAACTTATATCAATGTTAATTGCCTGCTAACAAGAGAAACAAAATAATATCCATGGTTGTGACTTAATAACCTTGCATGAGAATCATGACTGTGACTACTTAACATTTGAAGAGTTATATATATACTAAATATTACTATATAATAATTAATAATTAATAATGTAGGGTCATGATCAAAGTTATGAATACCGTACCAGGTTCGGTACCGGATTGAATTTTGGTATAGTACTATACTGGTACCGATTAGTACCGGATACCGTTTCGAGAAATTTTTTAAATTTATGAAATAGTTTCTAAAATTTTTAAATTTTGCAAAATAGTTCATTGGTATATTGTATAGTTGTATTGTATACTTTATTAGTTTATTGTTTACATCAACCATGTTTTCAAAAATCATAATAATAAATGATAATGACAATTAATATGAAATAACAATAATTTTTAAATATTTCACATATAAATAATAACCACAATTAATATAAACACTGACAATTATTATCATACAAATATAAAATTAAAAATAATACAAAATATTTAAAATTACAATAATACAATTTCATCATTTTAATAAATAATATTACATTAAAAGATTCAAAACACCCAATAAAAAAGAATAAATATCCTTAAACAATTTACAAAAAGAGTTGATGATGAAGAAATAATCAAATGGTAGTTAAACTTGAAACAAAAATATTACAGTTACATTAAATATATAAAATTTAACATAAACATCAAATACAAGTAAAATTAAAAGAAGAAGAAAAAAAACCTGGAATTCAATCGTTAATGGGAGGATACCCGCTAGAACTGTACTAACCCCAGTGATTATTTTATACAAAATCCTTATCATTGAGAGGAGTTTCATCATCATTATCATTCAAATTTAATACTCCAAATAACATGTCAATGCTTTCCCATCCAAGATTATCTTTTAAATCTAAACCATTCACATCAACTAAATTAGGTTCTTCAGAAACCCAATCCGCCAGAAGATCAATATTATTAATGGCAATTGGATCAGCTAAACTACTTGTGCTACTAAGACTCCTAGTAAATAATTAAATTTAATTATTAGAAAATTATAAGAAATTATATCGAAATTAATAATGAAAATAACATACCTTTCCCGAAGCTTTAAATTGTAACAAACAAAAATCAGGTCATTCAACCTCTTATGCTCCAATCTATTCCTTTTTTTTGAGTGGATAAATTTAAATGTACTCCAGTTTCGTTCACAACCTATTGCATTCACACATTGACTTAAAATCTGAATCTCAAACCTTTTCAATTCTGGAACACCATTTCCGAATTGTTCCCACCAAGAAACTACAAGTTATAAGATAACAAAAGTAGTGTTATAAACAAAATAAAGTGATAACTAATTTTCAACAAATAAGAAATAGGAAATAACTAATACCTAGAGAAAGTTTTCCTCTTTGTCGAATAGTAAATGGCATTTCAAAATCCTCATAAGACAACTTGTAAAACTCCATTTGTGAGCTTAAAAGATCTTACATCACGTCAAGTCTAACAATTGTTGTAATTGTTAAAAGCATTCCTCTATTAACTTCAGTTTGCTTTGTAAGATCCAGTCTAAAATACATACTAGGATTCAAAAATGCCCCAGGTGCAAATAATGGAGAAGAAAGTTGTCTTTTCCTTCTCTCAATAATGATTGAGAGATATGGTATGTATAAAGAAGACCTATCTTTCAGATTGGCTTTGATTGCTTCTGTCGCTCTCTCCATGGCATAAAAAATATAACCCATTGTTGGGTTTTCTACACTATCAGCCAAGCGAAGCACCCTCACCAAAGGCTCACAAACTTGGATATCAAATTGACATTGCAACCAAAATTTTCTATCTTGCAGTATAATATTACAAACCTCTACTCCAGCATTAGACCTAGCATGCTGAGATGCAACTCACTTATCACTTGTAAACATTTTCCTTGACTCCTTTATCGAAACAAAAAACTAAAGTGATAAAAAATTTGTTGCAAATCTTGTCAAAGCAGGGCGACACAAATTCCTACCATTGATAAATTCCCTTCTCATCAAATTCAAAACATATGCGCGATTATAAATGAATTTTGTCACCTTTTTAGCCTTCTGCATAGTCTTATCAATAACAGGAAAATACCTAGGATCGACTATATTCTCTAGCATTTAATTCAATGCAATGTGCAACACAAAGAGTCCAACAAAATGAATTATAAGTATTCTACAATCTTTTTCCTACCGCTTTATAAGCAGAATCATTGTCAGTAATAAACTCAACAATGTTATTCGACCTTACTTCATTCACAACTTCATCAAATATCCCAAACAAAGTCTTAGTATTTCTAATAAGGTTAAATGCATCAATAGATTTCAGAAACACAGAGCTATTTGAAGAATAAACCAAAAAAATTATAATAGGCTCTTGTCTCCTATTTATCCAACCATCACACATAATTGAACATCCATAAGTACCTCAATTCACTCTTCTTTCAGCCAAATAATTTCTAAATTCAGAAACAACACAACTCAAAAGTTTACCTCTTAAGTCATCAATCGAAGGACCTTTGTATCCTAAACCATAAGAGACTATTACATCCATCATAGGTTGATAATAATAAAACTAAGAAGCATTGAATGACGATCCTGAATCATACCACCATCTAGCTACTACCATATCGATATTGTGAGCCGCATCTCTTGATTGCATTACACTACGAATTGAAGGTTGGGATCCAGGAGTTGTTTGTGGTGCAAAGAAACTAGTCACATGCCTTCTTCTCTTCCTCAGATCAGATTATTTATGATCCTGAGATGGAACACTACCAGTACCACTACTACCACCTGTTGGACCAATGGTGGTTGACAAATTAAATCCCACTTATGTTTTGATAATAATAAAATGTATAGAATTGGCTAAGAAATTATTTCAGGTGTTTTGGATTGAAATAAATCTAGAAAGTATTATAAATGATGGTGAAATCAAGAAGGAAG
>JANSVA010037337.1:0-13828 GCA_025504915.1 Erythroxylum reticulatum | reverse complement strand
ATGGAAGAATATCTCTCAGGCGACAAAAGAATTTTACTATCCATGTTTGTTAAGTATCTTTATACTTTAGCTTATAAGATCGACTACTTCCTTCATAAGGAAAAATAAAATATGTGTTAGTCTTTTTACGTTCTATTAATGTCCAATCTGAATAGAACAATGATTAGGAACATTTAGGAATATTACATAAATACAATATAAATCTCATAATTATAATCTCATTATAATTTCATTTGTAATGTACAGTTATTCCATGGACTTTATCATATACATCTAAACATATACAAGATAAAGAATATCTTTAAATAATTTATCACTAAACTACAATCAAAATGATTAGCTGTAGGGTATAAACCATCAATCTCCCACTTGTACTAAGCCAATCGTTTAAGTACATACTATATCATCATATGACCATTATTCTACTACTGGAATAATGGCTTAACGAGAGAATTCTACAAGATTTTGTTTAGTGAGCACTTGCTTAAATGTTATAACTCCCATCTTAATTATCATCATATTTAAGAAAATTTACCTAAACACATTATTGGATCTTTCATAAGACATTAGCTTCTTATGCATGCCCAATGACTCTAATGTTCTACAGTACATTACTATCTTGAACAATGTAAAGAAACTATATTAAGTTTACTAAAGAACTTGTTGGTCCAATTAATCATTTCCACTAAACGAAAAATGTATTATGGTTTAATTAGTAACCTATTGCTACATTGGAACTTTTCCAATCCTCATTAATATTGTACTAAGTAATAAAATTTAATTAGCATTTATTTCTAAAGTTATATCCTTATCATCTTGAACTCAAATATCAACTCACACATAGAGTAATGGATATATATAATACTTCACAAGTATCTGATATCTTAAATCCTAAACATCTTTTATACATTATCTATGCATTTGGACTTAGAAAAAGTTAACAATGTCCAATCTATCTCTATAGATCTAATTCCCATAATTAAGCTGTTACTTTTGCATATCCAGCAAGAGTTGTTCTTGAAAATTATGTGTTTATCAATTGAAAGTTAAAACTTTTGTTCTCTGTGAGTAATATGTCTCCACATAGCCCTATTGAAGAGGAAAACTATACTCCCACTTACCTTCTTATAGAGATGATAAATTCATAATCGTCTTCAAAACAAACTCTTTGAATTCATCGTGAAAGTTAATATTTCAATGTCTCGTAGCCTTTTTAACTATACATCAAACGTATCATTAAAGGCTTAGTTCTAATTAGATGTAATTTTATGAGATTTGAACCTTTCAATTTCCTCCTTGCTCCTACTACTTATCATGAGAATAATTCTCCTATAAATATACGTTGAAACAAACAATTTGTACAAAATGTTTGTAAGAATATATCCAACTTTTGGATATCTCATAAACTTTTATTACTCAATTTAGTTATAAACTAAATGGATAATACATGCTTTAGCTAAGCATCACATCCTTAAATCACTAGCTTTAACTATTTCAAAAAACTTAGCGTTTCATATGTAATATGAAATCTTGCTAATTGATTTAGTTGGGACTATCGAAGATAAGTCATTGTACTAGGCATTGCTATAAAAGAAATACTATTTTATCATACAATATCTCATATTGTATTTTACTCCTTTCATAAATCCATAAACTTATGAAATTAGTTGTTAAGGAATTGAATAAAGAATCTCATTCTCTATAGATAACCGAAAATTTAAAACTTGCCACAAAGATCTCATGGATGTGCTTCAGCATTCTTAATGATTAATTTTTGTTTAGATTCAAACAATTTGACTTTTCAAAATTTTAAATCATTATTTCATTTATTACATATGACTATGTCACATAAAGTCATTAGTAATCTAATAAAATATAAGTATTATCCTTTTTATGAATTGATATTCTATCCAATACATCACATATATAAGATTTAACAATTGGATACTATCATCATCCTTTCACCAAAGGTCGATTTGGTTATTCTTTAACTTTACAAGTTTCATATGACTCATTATCAAAAGGATACACGTATCCTTATATGTAACTTTATGATTCTCATTTTGTTGATTTAACCAATATGTCAGAAAAGGATTGTCTCGGTTATCCAACTTTTTATTCTTTTCATTTATGTTAAACATAAGTCTCTTTTGATCCAATACATATACAAACTATTTGCCTAAACTTAGACAAACTACTTTTACTTAACAGCCTATTTCTTATCATGCTTTGAACATTACAATAATGTTGAATTAAAATTCAATATCAAATACACATAAGCATGAACTAGAAATTCATATGATCTCTATCATATCATATATAGGTAAGAAAAGTCATACAACCGTTTTCTTTTAATGACAACTATTATCATACTATTGCTAAGTCTTTAATTGTAGTCCGCACTTATGCTTTTAGAAGGCTAAATTAAATGTGGAAATTCTAACAAGGTATTATACCTTTCAGCTCTACTTTATACAACCTCTTGTATCTTGTTATCATATTGTTGACATACATCTTACATATTGTCATCAAAGTTTAAGAGACATTAGTCAACTCAAAATATTAATACATTTGGTCATTTATATGATTTTGACATATCTCTAGAACTTTAACACCAAATCTTCAACAAGGGTTATAACAAATTTGCATAATGGGCATATAATTTTCTTTCTAACTTTTGAGATCACTTCTCAAACATATCCTATATCCAAGAACTTTGGTTCACTAAGTTAGTATCAATTATACTAAATAAGGTAAATTCCACTAAGAACAAAATATAAATGTAAGAAAAGCAAGTAATCAATTATATGTCATGATTACTAAATAAGATTAGGACTTTAATCATGCATTTGATTCTCCCACTATTTTATTTGAAATAATAGCCCTTATTACTATTCGAAAAAATTAATCACTCCAGTGAGTTAGGATCCCATTCAAATATAGTTAACCTTGAGTTTGCTCGACAAATCAACTAGACTTAAATTAAGTAAATAACATCTTTATCAATCACATCTCATGTGACTACTAGATCCGTTAGGTGACAAGTCTTGCCAAAATATATCTTATATATTGTTCCTAGCCTTGCCTCTAAATTCATGTGATCATGAGTTTGCTCATCCAAATCATACAAATTTAGTTAAGTAGAACCCACTATCATAATATTAAACATGTTTAGGTTAAAGCGGCCTTAAGTTTGCTCAACAAGCCTACAATAAACAGAACTCTAGTTTATTCTTATAACAATGGAAGGCAACAATCACGTTCTTAACGTGTATTTAAAATTTTAACGATAGATTTAACTTCATTTGTCTCATCAAACCCAAACTATATGTAAAATATCACACATATAAAACATACAATTTATCATGCTCTTAATATATCTATCAATCATCTAAATTGAATATGCAACTTATGCACTCATAATCAAATTATATGTATAAAATACTAAGTTTCATTTGATTCCAATTATTGATATTCATAATCTAAAAAACTTAAATTAAATTAAAACCATTGATTCTTAAATAAATTAAATTCTTATTCCAAATAAAAATTTAATTTAATTTGAAAACAATTTTCAAATCCAATTGAAAAATATTTCCAATTATCTTTACTCCTTTGATAAAATTTAATTGAAAACAATTTTCAATGAATTGTACTTCTTACTTAATATAATTAGAAAAACTCTTTTTCAAAATTATATAAATAACATACTCTAATCTAATCAGAAAACATTTTTCCTTAATTACAAAAATATTTTTTAAAATTAAAAATAAACTACTTTCAAAATTAAATAAAACAATTTTAAATTTAATTAAGAAAGTTATTATATATTATTTATTTAGAGGTTTATTTCTTGACTGATTAGAAAATTTTCTTTAATAAGTTAGAAAACTATTTTTCAAAAATTAAAGAAAGTTCATTTTTCTTACTGAATAAATAAAACACTTTTCAAAATTTAATGAAGAAAAGTACTTTTTCTAACGTCATGAAACTTATTATTCATAAATAAAGAAACAATTTCTAAATAAATTGAATAATAATTCTCTAAGCAAATAAAATCATAAATTTTAAATTTTTATCAATCAAATTGAAATAAATAAATTTAATTAAGAAATATTTTTCTTAGTTACTTAAGAAAACACTTTTCTTAATTTTAAGGAGTTTAATTAATTAATTTCAATCTAATTGAAACTAACTAATCCTTATTTTAGAAACTAATTTTCTAATAAATTAATTTCAATGTAATTGAAACTAATTAATTTAATTTTAAAAACTATTTTCCTAAAATAAATTAGGAATTAATATAATTATTAATCTTAATCAAATTAAGAAAATTATTACTTTAATTTTGGAATTGATTTGAAGATTAATTTAATTTAATAATTCAATCCCTCGAAAAGTAAACTAAATTTCAAAATAATCCTAATAAAATCAACCATTTGAAAACAATTTTCAAATAATTAGAAACGCTTTTCCAATTTTATTAAGGATTTAAACTAATTTAATTTAAGTAAACCCTAAAAATAAAAATCAATTCAAATTATCATTTTTCAGAATTAGGTTTGTGCATGGGTTTCGTTGTCTTCAAGCCGCCGCACTGTTTTGCTACTGGAAACGCCAACTCGCACCGCACGTTGGCCACTTACAGTTTCACGCATCTACCTATGCTAGCCGAAGACGAGCCCATCTCATGTAGCTGCTCCGACCAATGCACAGAAAAATACCCTATCTTTGAAACTCCAATCCACGCCTAAGTTTAAGACCAAAAACCTTTTAATCATCAGGTAAATCAATAATTATCCACCCTGCACCTTGAAAAAATCCTTATCCCATCTATCTGCAACAGGAAAAGGGCTTCCTTTCAAGGCATGAATCTAATGGGCTGAGAAAACCCACAAACAAATTGGGCAAGTTCACAAGCTGATGCTCCCCTCGGACGATAGCAAGATACATCCACAGATAAAGAGAAAAGATGAGATAGAGAGCAACTTTATGTGAACAGTGAAGTTTATTGGTCACATCAAGCTATAGTGAGAGAGGCTACGAGAATGAAAAACGTGAGGCATCTCTAGCTATGCATGAAGCTCGTTTCCTTGATGGTCATTAGTGTTCCTAGCGATGCCGAATTGGCGACAATAGCCTTGCGATGGAGACAGAAGGGATGGAAGATTGGGTAAGATTGACATCGGGTTAAAGTGCTGGCAGTTTGAGGCAACCGTAACCAAATACCCAACTTCCAGAATCCATATTCTAAAAGAAAGGGGACTTATTGAAGTGGGTTTTATAAATCAAACGGCTTCGAATTTTGTATTACCAGAAACAAACTCCAATACGTGTTAAGAGCTCCAAAACAATTCTAGGTTTCATTGTCTTCTCGGTTTCAATTTCCCTAACAAAAGAAAATAACAGATTCCCTTAAAGCTAATTTCAAAAACCGCAAAACCAAATTAAAGAATTTGAACAAATTTCCAGAATGCATTATCTGATTTTTGTTTTTAGGGTTCGTTTAAGAATCAGATCATATCTAAATTTTCAATTCCAAATTTTTCGATCGATAATAATTAAACGTTTAATCAAATTATATAATTAAAAATTACTTTGATATCACTGTTGGGAAACCGGGTTGAGATCTGATCCTAACCGTAGTAGAATATTCACGAAATTTTTTCGTGACTTTTGATTTCTCGAAAATCAAGATCTATTTAATTCTATAAAATGATCAATACAAATTATAATAAAGCATAAATTTAATTCGTACCTTATTACAAAGCTTAATCTTTGTCTTGTCATATCCTTCAAACTATTCTCGAAATTGATTTGTTTTAACCACCGTAGCCGCATAAGTGTCTGGCTTCGAACGGTATCCTTCTTCGACGTATTTAATTTAACCATTATTAATTTAGAGACGAATTTATCTATGTAGATTTGATAATATTACTTTTTGGAGGACAAAGGCTGTAATTGAAGAACATTCTAACTGTTGGTTTATGGTCTACAATCAATTGTTTTGGTTGTAGTTTAGTGACAAATTATTTAAAGGCATTCTTTGTCCTGTACATATTTGGATGTATATGATAAAGTTCATAGGATAATTGTATATTGCAAACGAAATTATAATGAGACCTAACCTCCTAATTGCTTACATCAAACAAGCCACCATACACTAATCTACTTTCCTACCAAGTGGCATTTCATAGGTAAAATCTCAATCTATTAACCTCAATATACCAACAACAATAATCAACAGCAAACACAATCACTATAATTAAAAACTCAAAGTAATATGCCAGCCAAAACTGTGTGAGTTGAGCTCAGTCCTCTTCATATTTTGTTTATTATCCTCCTGGTGAATGGAAGGAGCTTTCTTGGGCTGTGCACCATTCGTGTATTAAATCTAGTAGCTTCCACTGGGGGATTGCCATTGAATCACTTCATGTTGGCTATACAGATTCAGACAAGCGTTTCCTTGGATCTAATTTCCCCTTTGTTTTTATACTAACATAAGAGTTGATACTCATCCTTGGTCTCCCTGAAAAGCAAGAACCTGTAGAAATTTATTAGAGAATACACACTCCCACTCTTACCTTCTCTCAGTGTTTGAGCTAAAATATTCCATAACTTGGAAGATCACTCTAGTTTTAGTTGCTCCACATCCAAGGCTTCATCTTTGAAGGTTCTAGCAGTCCTTTCCATCCATAGGTTATAGAATGTAATAGAAAGAAGGGTGGTAAAAATGTTGGTGTCATAGGTTCGGCTATTTCCTGGTTTGTTAAACCAATCTAGGATAGTATGAAGGTTTAAAGAATTGGGAAGATGCATTTGGAAGTGGTTTAGGCCATTTACCTACACTGCTTTTGAGAAAGAGTACTGAAAGAACAAGTGTGTAGTTGTTTCATTATCCAAATTACATAAGGAATAATGATTTGGTGTGTGAAGGTAGAGAAGTTTATCCCAAGTTTGCAATTTTTTAAGAAAGGCGAACCGTAAAATGAAGGAACATCTAGGGCTATTGCTCTTACACCAGACTAGATTATGCCAGGAAACCTTTTGAATCGAGGGTCTCAAGAAATTGTATGCTTAGCTATTGGTATATTGTTTTAAAGGGCTAGCCATCCATTCGAAACAATCAGGTTTAGAACTATTAGGAAGGTATGTAAAGGCTCAAGATTATGGATTGGTTTAACCTTTGTCTCTTGCCAACACCACTCATTGTTGCTGATTACTTCAGAAACCATAGCTATCAGAAGGAGTCCTGACCTATTTATCTCTCTAGGTGTTGAAAAATTCTTCAATATCCCTCTAAGATGCCAAGGATCCTGCCATAAAGAGGTAGTATTCTCATTCCCTATCCTAAATTTGAATTGGTTCTCTATTTTATCCCTCAATAGTAAGATCTTTCTCCAACTCCATGAACTATTATAACTAGGAAGAGCAGTCCAGAAAATTTTCCTTTTTAGAGTTATCGTGTGCACCCACTGAACCCATATTGCTTCTTTATCATGAAACAGAAACCAAATTCTTTTCCCCAACAAAATATTTTTAATACCTAAGCCTGCCTCCCTCTTAGTCCTACACAAATCACTCCATTTAATTGGCATGATATTTAGTAGTGATTTGCCCATCCCACAAAAAGTTTCTAAGTTTAGAATCCATTTCCTTGAGGATGGAAGAAGGAAGAATAAATAGAGAAGACCAAGAAACCTGAAAGGTGGAGAGGACTGAAATCACTAATTGGAGTCTGCCAGCATATGATTAGTGTTTATGAGTCCATTTGTTAATGCTAAGATCAATTTTTCCAATAAGGGTAAACATTCCCTTTTAGATAATCTCCCTGTTAAAAGGGGAACCCCTAACTATCGAATAAGAAGATTTCCTCTCTTAAGACCCGAAATACCCTCTATTTGAAGACTCAAATGATCTATATTAGGGGATATGAAAAATTGACTCTTGACTGAGTTCATATTCATACCAGATAAGTTTAAGAAAGTACCCAAGCAATTAAACAATGTTTGAACCGAATTCAAGTTAGCATGGAAAAACATTAGAAGGTCATCAATAAACAGGAGATGGGTAATTTTAAGGGGTTTACAACTTCAGTGGTATTGGAAGGAAGGACTCTCATTTATGCACACTTTTAGACTCCTCGAGAATGCTTCCATATAAATAATGAACAGGAGTGGAGAGAGTGGGTCTTCTTGTCTAAGGCCTAATTTTCCTCTAAAGAATTTAGAGGGAGATCCATTGATCAAGATAGAACAGGAGGGAGAGGTTATACACTCCTTAATCCAATCTATAAATTTTTTGGGGAAAAACTATGGCTTTTAGTGTATTAAGGAGGAAGACTCATTGGGTAGAATCATAGGCTTTTTGAAGGTCCACTTTGAAAGCACATCTCTTGTGATTATTGGAAAGATGGTAGTTTTTGAAAATCTCTTATGCTAGCGGAATGTTATCCCCTATTCGACGATTTTTAATAAAAGCACTCTGATTGGGGCTTACAATGTGAGGAAGGATCGCTCTAAGCCTGTTTGAGATGATTTTTGCAATCACCTTATAGTTCATGTTGCAGCAAGAGATAGACCTATAATCTAGCACTGTAGAAGGGTGATCTTTCTTAGGGATAAGAGTGATAAAGTTGGAATTGAGCTCTTTTAGAAGTTTCCCATGATTAAAAAAGTCCTGAATGGCATTTGTTACTTCCCCTCCTACAATAGGCCAAGAATGCAAAAAGAAGAATCCATTGAATCTATCCGACTAAGGAGCCTTATTAGGATTAAAGGATTTAAAAACTTCTCTAATCTCCTGTGCTAAGACCTCGACAATAAGGGATTCTAAAAGATTTTCTAGGAAGGAATGAGGGAACAAATTTTTCACAAAAACTTGGGAAAGGGGAAGGTCTTTTTGATCCCCTATAGAAGCTTGAAAGTATCTAATGAATTCATCTTGAATCTCTTCAAGTCCAACAATCCTATTGCCATCTTCCACTAATAAAGACTGAATGTTGTTTCTATTTCTATTGGCTAAGATGGAATTGTGAAAAAAAATTGTATTCCTATCTCCTTCTCTAAGCCATTTGATACGGGAGGACTATTTATGGAAAGATTCTATATCATCTAAAGCTCTAATTAAGTCATTTATGACATCAAACTCCTTAGTCACCAATTGAAGAGAATTTAGCAGTAACCTCCTTTATTCTTGAATAACATTAAGAACAACTTGACAACCCTCTACTCTGGCATTGACATCACCTAGCTGACTAGTATTAAGACCTTTTAAAGCTTTTTTAACCCACTTGAGATTGGCTACAAAAAATATAAGGTTGTACTATATTTGTGAGGACCAAGCATCTTGTACTATCTGGAGAAAGTTTGGTTGAAAAGTTAGGAAATTCAAGAACCTAAAAGGGGTAAATCTGTTTTGGAGGTTTGCTACAGCCCTTACCACTACTGGAGTTTGATCAAAGATGTTTGGGTTAAGAAAAACACAAAAGTAATTGGGAAATAGAGCTCCAGTCCAAATTAACAAGGACTCTATCTAGCTTTCTAGCTATATAAAGGCCTCCACATTGCTTGTTATTCCAAGTAAGGCTAGGGTCGCTAGAGTTTAGGTCAAACAAGGCACATTCCTCCACACATTTTCTAAAATCACTCATGCCATTCATTGCCGAGGGACTTAAAGGTATTGCCTCACGTGGGTATAGAATAGCATTAAAGTCCCAAGCTATCATCCAAGGAAAGTTACCCACAGTGGAATTGATAGTTGAAAGCTTAGATCAAAGATGCTTCCCATAGTAGAGATTGTTTGACCCATAAACATAGGTCACAAAGAAGGAGAAAGATCTGTTTAGAGGGAAAACCTCCAAATGAATCAGTTGATCATTTGTACTAAGAATGGAACACGTGAAACACTCTAGGTTCTAAGCTAGCGCAATGCTAGCATGTATAGCATATTCTACATTGCTGTATGTACACCATCTAGGGAACAAGGAGAAGCAGACATTATTTAAGAAATAAGGGGAGGACAAAAAACCAAAGGGGAAGACACCTATTTTTGTTTCCTCCTAGATTTCTTATTTTTCCTTATAGTGAAATCCCCCTCTACCCCTCCTGTACCAGTACTATCAACACTATGAACCAATTAAGACATAAGAGAGGATGAATAGGTACCGACTTGATCCTCCATAGGATGATTGGGGATCTCAAGCTCTACCCTTGGTTCATCTTGCTTCTCTTAATCCTTGCTTTTTAAATTTGAGCTACTAATAGGGCTAGCTTCCTGCCCAACTTGGATTTCCATCCCTAAACTTTGCTTAATCAGTTAAGATCCATTATCCTACCTTAGCACCATTTGAATCTAAGAATTCTTGTCGTCCTCATTACTTTGAAGTGTCCTTTCATAAGTTGAATTTTGCTCATTACTTGGCCGATTTGTATTATCTATTGTAATCTCCATCCCTTTCCCCATCTCTTTTTGTAATCTCATATCAAAGATCCTCCCTGTAGGGACCCATTCCTTCTTCTATTTCTGATGATCAGGCTTCCATTCATACTCAATCTTAATTTCATTAAAAATTATTTCCCCTGCTTTAGTATAAGTTTCTAGTTGGAAAGAAGAAGGCTAGGTTCTTTCCAATTCTAGCTCCACGTACATTCTTGCATAGACAATCCTAGACATTTTAGCAGTCTGACTATCCATAAGTAAGGGTTGTCCAATAGCACTTGCAATTCTACCTAATCCTTCTGTGTTCTAATATTCCACAGGAACATTATGAAATCTTGCCCACATTGGGGCAACCTTAACTTCCTCTTATTCCCCTCATTCAGACACCATTTGCATAAAAATAGAGGTTTTCCTTGGATATGCCAAGAACCCCTTTCCAACACCTGAGTTAAACCTATCTCCAAGTCAAATTTGAACAGAAAGTTGTTTGCACTCGTTATTAATACTTCCTTAGGCCTAAACTCTAACAAAGATTTAGCTAAGGCCCTTTGAACAACAGGAAAAGTTGGACGCTACCTATGAAGAGTCCTATGAGGGCTAATCGGAGAGGAACCGCACCTTTCTTTGGTAACTCTGGCGGAGGAATGACATAGATCTTGTCCTCCTTCACCTCCGAGGGATAGTAGGTCAGCGCCTATACTATCGAAGATCCCTCTATACAATCAGTCACAACAAACGTCCACGATCTAATATTCTCTAAGGTTTTCATCACATAGGGGTTCGGGATTTCAGACCCCCTACTGACTTGCTGAGACGCCTACCTCTTTAAGGGTTTTTGTCGGGGATGTGTTTGGGGTATGATTTAAGGGAGAGGAAGTTTTTGGGGGTGGGTTTTTGGTCGGAGAAAGGCCGATAATGTTCAGGTTAAAGTTTTTTAGTGTTTTAGGGTTAGGCGAATCTGAGTTGCGGGTAGGAAAAGGGGCTTGCAGTGGGGTGAAAGGGACTTGGGAAGTGGTGGGAGAACAAGAAAGAGCTATGGAGAGGCGCGTTGTTCACCGGTGATCTCAAAATTATAGATCTCTAGCTCACTAATTCACTTAATTTCTTAATTTCTTTCTCTTTTCTAATTACTATTAAATTCTATATACTATTCTTCTGTACTTTAATTTTTTAGCATGATATTATTTATTTTCTTGACGCAAAATTTATTGTTAGTATAAAATAACTTTGTCATGCTATATTTAATTGGTTGAGAAATTGCATAGTTTTTTAAATATTATGATTAAAATTATTACCTTCTATACAATGTCCTTTTGAATTTTATTAGATAAACAATATTTCGAAATTTTGTAAATTTTATTAATTCTAGGAGGAGTAAGAATAGGTCTTATTGGATAAATTGTTTGATTGGTTTATTTTATAATCTAAATTGATTTAAGTTAAAATTTTAGTATATAAATGATTTAGTTTGTATTTTTAATACAAATCACTCATTCACCTTGTGTTAGATGTCATATTGACCATACCTTTACTCATTCTTTTAGTATAAATTCATGTTTATACACATTTTAGGAGAGCATAACATCGGTTATTTCAAAACTTTTATAAAAACCTTTTTTTTTCATTTAAAAGTTGGGATTCTATAATATAGTCATTACTTTTTTGTGGTGCTTTCTTGCATTATTCTTCAACCTAATATTGTTCTTATATTATTTGTGTTTGAAAGTATGTATTGTTATTACTATTGATAGAAGTTGCTCTATTTTTTCTTATATTTTGTAACTTTCATACAATGCTCATATGTCACCCTATAGATGATTAATGAATAGTGCTAACAAAAGGTCAATCCCAGTCAAACTTGAGAATGTTCAGATTCAACCTAAATTCCCTTATAGGTAGTTTGAGCTTGGTTTAAAGTTTGATAAGGTCTATGTTAGTCTCCAATAGCACCTAAGAGATGGGAGAGGGGTGAATTGGGTGTTCATAATATTCAACAATTTTTCAACCAATGTACTTAATTATAATTAGTCATTATAAATAAGTATGAGGAAATTGTTTAATATAAATTAGTCAAACAACTGAACAATAATTAAAGAGGATAGGAAAAAGAGAATGTAAACTAATATACAGTGGTTCAAAAAACAACCTTGCTTACGTTTACTTCCACGACTCTTATTAAAATGTCATTATAACTCTTCTTTTAAGGCGAATAATAGTCTTTGTACAATCTTTCTTCATAAAGAGAAACCCTTCTTTTACAGTGAAGAGGAACCTCAATATTACTTGTATCACACCTAAATACAATAATATCACTTGATAACTTCAAAATGGCTTACTTATACAAATATGACATAATGATGCTCAAATAATTAAGAAATTCTTTGAAATGTATGTATATAACACTAAAACCTTCTTGATGCTAAAAACAATGAGAAAACACCTATTATAGTGTTTTGGGACTTAAAATAGTTGTTTAAGCCAAGAACTATTTGATACAACAATTATATATAATGCATTTGTCGAACAGTATAGTAGACTAGTCAACCAGTATGAATTTATGCACTACATTCACCAGCTATTAGAATATTGGTCGATTAGTAAAGATATTGGTTGTTGTTCAACCAATATGACATATTGGTTAACCAATACATCAACTAAACTCTTAATACATCAAACTTAATAACTTTAACCTATATTGGTCGCTCACTAAGCCATATAGGTCAACCAATCACTCCAAAAATATGATTTTAATAACTTCAAATGCTTAAAAAAATTTAATCAAAATATGATTAAAACACTTCCCAAAATGTTTCCCAAATAATATTTGAAAGTTAATTAGGCTTTTATATTAAATTCAAAAGCTTCAATACCTCTTTGATGAATGTAAAGACTAATAAAGTAAGATGAAATGAATATGCATGGTGAGTATTTTGGATCATCAAATTAACAAAGTGAGCTTACAAATAATAATACTATATTTGAAATGACCTTGATGAGCCTTGTTCTCCTTTTGTCCTTATTTCAATCGTCATTTCATCAATTATAGACCTCAGCTTCTCTGTATTAACTTCATACATTATCTTCTTGAATTTATGACTTTATTTTGTTATAATATTTCTTTTCATCAAAATAATAAAACACATTAGAAGTAATTATGTTTTGTTATCATTAAAACATCAAATGGAACCTCCATTATTTCAACATTCTAGCTTATGTTGTGTGAATCTAAGTAGTGGTTTATGTCTTACAATTAATTAGTTAGTCGTAGTTTAGTGACATAATAATTTAAAGGTATTTTCTATCTTTTGTGTGTGTGTGTGTTCATATGTCTGTGATAAATTCCATAGAATAAATATGCATTAGAAATAAAGTTATGATGAGATTGTAA
>JANSVA010037288.1:0-13829 GCA_025504915.1 Erythroxylum reticulatum | reverse complement strand
TTCTACGATTCAAGAGTTGGACTCCGGTACGGGATCCAACAGTTGGGATCCGGTCTCCGGGTCGGGTCCTAACATGTAAAGTGGTCAGCAGGGAAGTTAGACTCAATAGGAAGTCTAGAGAGAACACATAATATATAAACTAAAGAAACAAACAGAGGTTAAACAAGAAAGTGAACATGATTTGCCGCTGCAACCATTCCTTTTCCATGGTAAAATCATTCCTTTGTTGTGGTGACATCATTTTTGCATCGAGGCAAAATCAGTAGTTGTGCCACGGTGAAACCAATCCTTCACCACTGCAAAATCAGATGTTTGTGCAGTGGCAAAATCTCTCCGTCGTGTCGTAGCGAAATCACATGTAGTGCCTTAGTGAAACCCTAAAAGAATGAAATAAAAGGAAATGGAAACAAAAGAGAAGGGAAGAGACTTACCAAGAGGAGCAAGAAAATTGCAGTGAAACAGAGTGGAAGATGGAAGAAAAGGGGAAATCGTGAAGAGTGAGATGAAGGAAGGTGTAGATTTGTGTGTATTTGGTATGAAAATGGAAAGGGGGGAGGAGTCGGATGGTTAATGAAAGACAGGGGTAAGATGGTAATCGCATGCGTAGATTTTTATTGTCACTACAGCAAAAAATAACCTGAGAGCAAAATAAGAAGAAACTGGGGTGGTTTGCTACGACAACGTGGAATGCATGCCGCAGTGAAAATAACCTGAAAATCAACAATACAGAAAACATCAACAAAGAAATAGCAATATGACAAACAAACAAATAGATATAGGATATTGGCTAGATACTCAGAAAATCTTAAAATGTATATCGGTGTTCAGACTGGAACATATATCATGCATCAAGCAATTAAGTGCAGTAAAATAAAGGCAAGAGATAGAACCAGAAGGGAAAATTATTGAATTGAAAGACTACTGATTAAACTAAAAGCTAAGCCATTTTCCTATTAGGTTGGTTTCTCCCCCACACTTAACCAACCAATACACCAAAACATGTCATAAGTAGTCACAGGGAAAAAGTAAGTAAACAAATGAAGGAAAGAAACCACCTGGTAGTTATGGAGGTTTCTGATTCTCCTGGTGAACCTTTGACAGATAGCCATATTGTGGTGAAATAACTTTACCAATTGCTATGTTGGTGTCAGCCTCCATAATTCAAGATTCACCTGAAATGTTAACAGAAAACCCTTCTCTAAGGGATCATCATTGACAATAGAAGAATCCAATGAATACAATGCAGAGCTAAAGTAAGCATTTTGGAATTCAAATTCAAAGCAGGCATCATCAACAGCAATATCAAGCATGTTAACACCCAAAAGTGAGTAATCTTCATGAGGATGTTTCATTGCTTCATACATATTAAAACACACTTTTTGATCACCTACTTCCATTATGCATTCCTTAAGAAAGGTCTACCAAGAATCAGTGTGGTGTCATACACAACTTCAGAAGACATGTTAAGCACATAAAAATCAGCAGGAAAGACCAAACCTTTAACCTGGACCAAAATATCCTTTATAATGCCCACAGGATGCCTAATAGACCTGTCAACTAATTAGAGGACTATAGTTGTAGACTTAAGATTCTTGACTCCTAATGACATGTAAAAATACTTAGTCATGACATTAATAGTTGCCCCCAGATCTAACAAGGCTCCCTTTATATTTGCTTTACCTATAGTGTAAGGGATAGTGAAAGATCTAGGGTCTTGGCATTTCACAGGGATTTGAGGTTTAAACATTGAGCTGACTTGAACTCTTTCATTTGTTCTAAACTTCCTCTTATTGGTACACAGGTCTTTAAGGTATTTGGCATAAGCAAGAACCCGTTTCATGAGTTCAAGCAAAGGAATATTGACTTCCACTTTACTAAACAAATCAATGATATCTTTTTCATACTTAGTTTCAGTCATTCTTTTGCTTATCAAATATAAATTAGGAAAAGGAAGGTCTTTAAGATTTACCTCTTTACCATTGGCTTCATTGGCTCCGTGCTTGCTTGATTCCTAGTTGCTCTCAGAATTTGCTTCTTTGCTCTTTAAAGATGTGGACTCCTTTTCAGCCAAAAATGCTTTCTCCTTAGAGCTTTCAAACTTCTTGACTCTTATAGATGTTGAAGACAATTCTTCACATTCAATCTCCTCTTCAACTACTTCCTCATCTTGATCACTGAACCTTACTTACTTCCCACTTCGAAGAGTGATAACATTCAAACTCTTGGGGTTCATAACAGTGTTGGAGGGAATAATGCCACTGCTCCTAGATTATTGGTCACTCACATTATTGGATAGTTGAGTGATATAGGAGCTGATGTTTTTAGCCTTTGTCTCCCACTGCTCCATTCTTTTGTCTAGAGCATTGAATTTGGCAGCATTCTTAAAAGAGTCCTATTAAATTAAAGAAGTTATGGCATTGAACTGGTTGTTATTAGAAGTCCTCTCCTCCTACATCAACGCCATTATATTATGGAAGAGTTCATTAGTGTCTTCATTTTATGGAACAGTTAAAGCTTGCTGTTGATTTTGGAACTAGTTTGTGGAAGGACCGACCCCTCCACCTTGCTAAAATCTGTTTGGTGCTATGCTTTCTTCATTTCTCCAACTAAGTCTAGGATTTTCTTTCCATCCCTTATTATACGTATTGGAATAAGGATCCCACTTCTGATTTGGATGACCCTCATAAACAACAGACACCTCTTCATAACGACTAGGACATACATTAGAGATATGTATCACAAAACCAAAATTATCGCACCTAGGTGTAGTAAGATCCATAGAAGGCGGTGGACAATGCACACTCATATTTTTCAACTCTGCAGTAATGAAGCACAATTGCAAAGTCACTTTACTCTCCAAAGAGTCAACCTTAGACTCAAGACTTTCCATTCTTATAGAGTGAACTATTGAAGCTCCCAACTCATGTGCTCCTCTAGTGTCCCTAACACTATACTTCTGGTGATTTAGAGCCATTTTCTTAATTAGACCCCATGCCTCTGTAGTAGTGAGGTCAATCAGTGAATCTCCTCAGGTCGCATCCAACATACCCTTGTCTTGACTCTTTAGTCCATCATAAAAGTATTGCACTAACTGCTCATTAGGTATCTGATGGTGATTGCATCTAGACAATAGATCTTGAAAACAATTCCAATAATCGTAATGGGACTCATCATAGTCTTGATGTGTAGAGTAAATCTCCTTTCTTATTAATGAAGTTTTGGAGGCAGGAAAGTACTTCTCCAAGAATGCCTTTCTCAAATTTGCCCAACTGTGGTAGGCATTCACCACATGTCGTGGAAGGATCATATACCACTCCCTTACTTTACCATCCAAGGATAGATGAAAAACTTTCCATAGCACTTAATCGAGAGAAGCACCAACTGGTTTCATGCTCTGACAAATCATGGACAGCGATTACAAGTGAATGTAGGGATCTTTTCTTGTCAAACAATGAAATTTAAGAAGATAGTTAATAAGCAATCCTTTAACATCAAAATTAGGGCAAGCGGTAATAAAAGGATCATAATTCACATCAGATGTAGTAGCTTCCCTAATGGTCCTTCTTCTATGATTTCCATTGTTCTCACCAACTCGCTCCTGCTCCCTATTACCTCCATTATCACCATTCCTAGGTGGGTTAACATTAAGGTTAGTGTTTTTAGCTATTATCTCACCTACTAATGATTCACTCTCACTACTTGATAGGCTAGACTCCACTGAATTCTCCTCTTTAAAACCTACCTTGCTTTTCCCTTTTCCTCTCTTCTCTTTTCTAATTTTTCTCAAACGTCTCTCAATTTCAGGGTAGAAAGGTAGAAGTTTTGTTTTCTGGGGCATGAAAAAATGGGCAAATTCAAATAAGAATAAGAGAAAAAAATTGACTTGCAAGCACACAAAGATAAGTAAAAAGATGAGATGTGAAGGAAGTAAGTGCATGTGTGTGAGTATGTATGAAAGTATGTATGAACTGGAAGTGTCTGCCACAATGAAGATGAGATTTGCCATGGCTAAGTAGGAAATGTTTACCACAGACAAGGTGGGAGTTAGCCGTGGTGAAGTAATAATTGTTTGCCACGATGAAAGTAAAGAGTTAGCCGCGGCGAAAAAAATGGAGTTAGCCACGACGAACTTTCACAGAAAGTGAATGGAAATGTAAAATGGTAACTATTAAAGGAAAAACAATATTTGTGTATTTCCAAAAATTTTGATGCTATACAAAATGAAAACCTATACTATTAACAAGTATGAAGCTAAATTATCTATAATGCAATCTAAAAAGAAAAGGCTCCTAACCTCATTTAGCTGCAAATTGAAAAAAGTCAACCTAGAGAACTAATTACTTGACTCCCCGGCAACGGTGCCATTTGATTCAGACCTTGTTCGTACCCTTAAAGGTCAAATAAAAAAATAATCCAAGGATTGCAATATAGGGTATAACCTCAGATCATTTCACTTAATCGAAACCTAAAATGAACGGACCTAAGTTAACCTATATGTCATGCTATGTAAGCTAATTAGGAAAAAGGGGGTTTTTAATCTTTAAAAACACTAACTGAACTAAATTGAATTGTAAAAAGTATGTAAAATGTATTTTAGGATTTTTCGAAATAGAAAATGGAAAGATTAAAACAAGTGATCAAAAAGTGATAGAATCCTTTTGAAAATGAGCTTTGTCCATCGTAGTTCGAATTGATTTTTTATAGGAATAGAGATCACTATCCTTCAAAATGATAAACCTGAAAGTACTCTTGAAGTCTAAGATCTTAATTAATGGGACACCATTTCTCAAGATCTCGTTAATTGTAGCTTAATGTGTGTAATAGTATCACCAAATGCAATAGGTCAAATAAAATCTTAATCAACACAATATCAAACACAATCATGCAAGATAAAAGAGAATCAAGAAGATTACAAATGGACATTTATGAGACTATATATTTAAACTCAAAGTTCTACATCAACTAATCCAACTACACATAATCTAACATTCGATTAAACCATAATTAAGTAGCTTAACTACAACTTACAAATCCTAGACCTAGGAATTCATAAATCATAGCTAAACTATGGATTAAGCTACTCCCCTTTTAAGCACATTAAACTCCAACCATCACTACATCTTCAAGAGGTAGGAAAATGCCTAGTCATGCATTGCAACCGGAAGCCTCACAACTAGGAATGAATTCGTGCTACCCATGGTGGAAGTTGGCGGTGAAAATGGAAGAAAAATGAGAAAGATATGAGAGAACATGATGATGGAATCGTGGCTGGCAAGGTAATGGAATAATGACGATAATATGTCAGCTCTCCTATGTTGTTTTGTAACTTATCCCAAAATAGGTTTTCTTTCCAAAATGGGTTGTCGAATCGGGTTGCACTATAAGTGAATTTTTCAGGAATGGTTCAAGTTTGCACTGATTCGAAGGTTCACCATGGAGAAATAATGACTTTATCATGACAATCTTTAATGGTTTCAATACAGGGAAACATTGACTTTGCCGCGACAAACTTTACCCGAAATATCTTTGCTTGATCTTGTGACTTCAATTTCTTTGTTTCACTTTTGGATCTACTTCTTGAGTGTCCTGCAATGAAAAGTAATAGTTTGTAATATCAATTTTCATATAAATCAAGTGAGTGCAATTACTAACTAATTATGACAATTTGATCCTCAAATTACATTAATTCAAAACAAGCACTTTTAGGTCAAATTAAGCACAATATCTAACAGAAGGAGCCGAAAGTATAATAAAAATGATGAAAATGTCACTAAATAATATAGAAAACTTGGGTTAAATCACACATCTAACAAAAGACAGTGAGATTGATATGGATGTGTCCGTCTAAGTTGGCTTATATCTCACTATTTTTTTCTACCATTAGTCACCACTCTTCTAAGAATAATGCACATTAACCAATCATAAGAGCAAAAGTACATGCTAAAGTTGCCATGGATTTTGTAGTCAATCGACAATCTAATTATTACTACATAATCTGACCACCCATCGTAATGCTAGTAAAAAATAACTAAACTAGTACTATAGCTGTGGCGAGTCTAGGTCGATCCCATAGAGAGTGTGTGCAAAGTTTATGAAATGAAATTAATCGGAGTTTAGGTTTAGGAGGTTTTAGATTTTAGAAAGAAGAAAATAAAATGAAACTAACTAATAAAAAACAAATTAAATAAAACATGTGAAAAATGATAAAAGTGAAGAATTTGATAGAGACCTAGTTCTTTGGTTCAATCTTGGTCCACACCCTAATTAAACGTATTTCCTTGATTTTTTGTTCTTAAATCTCTCCTAAAAACTATTAATTGTGGGTTAATAATTAACTTGAGTTTTCCCTTAGATTTTGTTTAGTCAAGATACGATCGTTAATTAAACCTAGGATATGATCTATGGATTTAATTAGGCAGTAGCGTTATGAATTAGGAAAATCGATTAATGAAGGCAAAAATTACATATGATGTGTTATTTAACCTAGTTCATATTATCCTTAATGATTATGAATCATTAGTCGCTACATATGAATTTCAACATAGAAATTACGAATTATATCAAAATTCTAGCAATGAGTTTGTAATTAAACAATTCAATGAACGCATTAAAATCATCCTTTCATAATACCCAATGAGTTCATGCACAAATAATCGAACAAAAATGAAAATATGATTATCCATACTAAAACCCAAATCAATTAATCTAGGATAACACAATCAATTTAATAGGAGAGAAGAAATAACAAAAACAAAGAAATACATTTATCCCGGGTCATCGGTGTCGATGTTGTAGGACTTCGTTTCCGGAGTCCAACTCAGAGGTTATAAGAACATGACCTCAGGTATATTCCAATGAAATCTCCTTAACCATCATCGGTTCATCTTCACTCTCTGATACTATAAATATTAGGTCCTTGGGTCTCGTTGGGGGAGTTCGCGGTGACAAATGGATAAGAACTTCTGTAGAAACCCTTTGAGAAAATTTCGACGCGGCGAAGGTCCAAAATTTTCCCCTGCTCCTCTCAGGACAAAAACGTTGTAGCGAAAGATTGACTTTGCCATGGCGAAGATGCAAAATTAACTATACTAAAACCTTTCGAGAAGGGTTCACTCAAGAGCCTTCCCTAGGTTTCTCCATTTATCCTAACTTTACTTTCACTCTAACTTTTCCCAATTTCACTTCCTCTAATGTAACATCATTTCATGGCAATTTAACTACCAACATTATTTCATAAAACACTCTAATCTCTACTCATTTGATTCCTTACTTACCACTAATTCTCATCCTTCACAAATTCCTATTTTTCTTTTCCATAATACATCTCACTTATATGCAACAACAATTCTTATTCAAAATTTATCATCTCAAATCGATAACTACCTCAAGTATACTTAATTTCAACTCAACCTCATCCATGCACAACTCATATTTCATTAACTTCAAAAGGAATAAGTTTTACAAAGCTTTAATGGCATTTCAGACCACAATACATCAATGTCCCAAAATCTCAAAATACAAAAGTTACATGAACTAATAATCCTTAAAATGTGACTAAAGCCTTATTTTTACAAATTCTAGCTTAAAATACAAAACATGCAGAATTTGGAGCAATACCTTGACTCCTGATCACTCGATCTCATTCTCTTCACCTGAAGATGGGACCAAAGGGGGTTGAGCTTAAAGCTCGTGGGTAACAAGTTTATAATGGAGAAAAAAGCAAAACCATTCAAAATGTTCATTTGTCATAGAAAATTCTTATTGAATCATAAAATGCATAGTTTTCAAATTCTCAACCACGCAATAACACAAATCATATACATATACATTAGAATGGTTTAGGTAGGTCCAAAATAGAACGTACTACACATTTCCATATAATGGTCCTACGTAGCTGTGAGCAGAATGTACTATCGTAATCTCACATAATGGTCTTGCGTAGGCGTAAACTTATAGGAGTCCATGAAGGAACTCTATACCACTAACTGGCAAGCAGGAGAAGCCTTTGGTCAAAGTGCACTTTACTTAATTTAGGGGAACACCACAAACCCCCATAACATGTATTTCATGACTTGAAAATAGATTGCCCAAATGGCACATTTCGAAAACATGATTTTTCTTGACATTTTGCCATAAAGGCATATTTCGGAAACACAATTTTTCATAAACATGAAATATTTCACATGCATTTCCATCAACCAAATTCATATACCAAACATATAACAATTTCTTAAGTCATTCAAAAGCAATAATGCAACAATTATGAAGAAATTTGAAATCATTTTATTTTCTTGCTTTAAAAGAAATCATTCATGGCTCAGTACTCAATTATAAATATGAAACCTACCTTAAAAATCCTTGCTTAAACCTTGCTCAAAGATGCCTCTACTCTTAATCCTCTTGCCTTCCTTGATTCCTATTATCAATGAAAAAAATTCCCATTCAATAGGAATACAATTTGAGGACCCATATATAGTATAATCACTAAGATAAATTCTAAATACTCAAACTCTTCCAAAAGTGCCAGCCTTTGGGTCAATTTTCCATGATCATTATGATCAAGTAAATGAAGAAATCTGATAACATTTTCTTCTATAAAAATTTTCCTCATTTCCTTAAGTTTCTAATGACACCAAAAGCATTCAATTTGGTTCAATAATATGAAAGTTATACGATAAACATTTTTGAACTGTTCTTATACTAAAACAATATTCTATGCTCAACTTCCATCTAAACATTAAACTTCCTAAAGCTGAATTAAAACTTGATTTCATCAGAAAAATTGTATCCCTATGTCTCTAGTTTACTCCAAATCAAAAATCATTCCATTTGGATAACTACACAAAAAGTTATGCCTAAAATGTGAAGGAAAGTTGACTTCGCCGTGCCGAAACCCAGGAGTTTGTTGTGGTGAACTTTACAGAAACCTACTCCGAAAACATGTTTTACTACTTTTTCTATCTTTTTACTTCCCACATTTCACATATAACCCATCTTACACGGTGAAATTTTATAGAAACCTACTCTGACAATATGTTCTGCTACTTTTTCCATCTTTTTACTTCCCACATTTCACATATAACCCATCTTAAACCTGAACCATCTCTTCTACTTCATTTTCCACTTTGTTTCAACCTAATATCATTTACAAATACATCATGATCTATATTTGATCATTAACCCAAAAAGAGAACATTTGCCTATATCATTCATCAACAACTTTCTTCCCATATTCAACTTCATTTGAGTTTCATTCAACCATACCCATGAAATTTAAAGCATAACTTACTTGTTGAAGCTTCAAATTCTTCAAACTCTTCAAGGATCTCCAAAACCTTAGCTTGATTTCTCTTCTTTCTCTCCTCTCTCTCTTTTCTCTCTCCAATTCTCGTACTTCACTCTTCTCAAACAAAACAACAATTTTACTTCTTCTAATTTATACTCTTAATGGTTGTAAGATGTCCCTTTTGCCCTTCCATTTATACCTAATGTCTCTTTAAACTTAAGTGATCTTCCAAAAATGCCCTTATACAATCTTACAACATTAATACTTTAATTCAAATAAACCATGAAATAAATCCTACTAACATAGACATAACAATTAACTCCCAAAGATATTCCATCAAAACCTCATAATTCATTTAAATCATTCTTAATTTAAGAAAAAAATTTGGGGGCCAACAGATGTCACCTCCGAGTCGAGGTCGAGACGTTTAGCCCTTTATGAGTCTTTTGCCAAGAAAATGCTTCAGCGCCATGAAAATACCCTAGCCAAAGACCCCTTGTGGTGCCTCCGCTCTTCTATTTTCTCTCTTAGCTACTATTTTTGTAATGTGACAAATAAACATGTTAAGTCACGCATACTATTCATGCGTCCACTCCTCTCTTGCAAGCTCACTTCTACTATTCTGCTTCACACTACTATTGTGTTCTTTCCTCACTATTCACTAGTGTGACAAACAATGTTTTTATTTTTTTCCATGCTACTATTCACTCTTAAAACTCTCCTTGATGTGCATTCAATACAATCCTTGTCTGCATTTTCTTCCTTTTGCTAAGCATTTTGTTTCTTGGCATTGACTATTGTGCTGCATTTTTTAGGTCCTTTAAACATCCAACATGTTGTGTTTTGATGCTTCTTGATGTTGTGCATTTTGGCTTCCTTCAGTACACCTTGGACTATCATTTTGCTCCATTATTTCCCATTAAAATTTGATGTTATATGGGGTTGTCGCATCTGTTAGCTTCCATATTTATTTCACTATGATTCCAAGAAGCTTTTCATTAAATTCACGTTATTGCATGTAAAAACATGAACTTTTCATGCACAGTAGCTGTGAGCTATATTGCTTCATCATATCAATTTTCTTGTCTTTACTTGCTCGGATTTTTAGCATTCTTACTCCATGAAGACAAATGAGTGTAATTCTTCAAAAAATGACCCAAATGTACTGTTTTCAACTCATTTTAACTTCTTTGCTTCTGAATTGTGCCTGAAATCACATATGAGTCAAAGTGAGTATCTTAAGCAATTTTATGTCATTATCGTTAAGTGTTATGAATAAAATTAAACAATCAATTAAATATATATCATAATCTCAAAAGCAATAGAAAGTAAGAAAATTTTTATTTTGGTTGTGTGATTTTGAAAACCACCTCAGAAGCTATATAAGCAACATTTTAGCTTTAAAACATGCATAAAAACTAAGATCCCTACCCCCACACTTAAAACTTACATTGTCCCTATTGTAACATCAAATGTAAGAAATGGAGCATTTAACAAAAATAGCAAATGTGAAAATATAAATAAATAGAAATTGACTTCCCATGGGTTGCCTCCTAAGCAATGCCTTTGTTTATTGTTGTTGGCTCGACTCTATGTGACTCCCATCAAGTGACGAAATTTTGATCTCTAAGAATCACAACTTTGGCCTTTTCCACTTTACCTTCATCCGAACAAAGCTTGAGCCGATGATCACTTACAATGTCTTCTTTGTTTTTAAACTTTTAATCTCTACTACACCATAAGGAAGAACATTAGTTATCATAAAATGATCGACCCAATAAGGATGACAATTATGTAGAAACAATTTATATTTAGTGCAATAAAAAGTACTTTTCGACCAATGATAAAGCTTTGTGGCAAGACATTAAAAGCTTTAGTTTTCTCTTTTGTGGAAATTGCTTCTTGTTTATTTGTATGTTTCTGCTTACAATATTCCTGCACTAGAAGGTCAACCACATTAATTACAAAAAAAGAGTGGTCATTATGGGAGTGCTTATCGATATAAAAAAATTGAAACGAGTAACTTCCCCATTAAATTCCATTGTGAGAGGAACCTTATAAACATCTATCTTAATTTGGGTCGTGTTGAGAAATAGCCTCCTTAGTAAGATAGGTATTGGGTTATGGAAAGTTTCATCATTCATGTCAAGCACATAAAAGTCAATAGGAAATATTAGCTCATTTACCTACACATGCACATCCTCAATCACCCCATCTAAGTAGGTATAAAAATGATCAAACAATTGTATGGTAACACTAGTCTCTATTAATAGAACTAAATTTAAAGAAACGTACATGGAACGAGAGATAACATTAATCAATACTCCTAAATCTAGCATAGCTTGTTTAATCTTAGTATTATCAATTTTACAAGGCATAGTAAACATGCTTGGGTCCTTACATTTAGGAGATATTTTCTTTTTGAAAACTGCAGAAGCAGTTTCACTCATTTTAATCATTTCATTACCTATTAACTTTCACCTATTTGTAGACAATACTTTAAGGGATTTCACATATCTCAAAACTGGCTTGATTACTTCTAATAGTGGAATGTTCACCTCAATCTTTTGAAAGTTCTCATATATCTCTTTATCCTTATCCTCCTCGTTTAATTTTGCTAACCTTCTACGAAAAGGTAGAGGATTAGTCTTTTCAACAATTAGGAATCTATCATTTACCTTTGAGCCTGATGGTATATCCCTTTCTTCTTCGAGCTCCTTCTCAATGTCTTCTTCATTAGCCATCCTTTAAGTAATTTTTTAGGGTGCTCCTGTTAGATCGGAAAAAGAAAGCATGCTATATTTGGAAAACCGGTAGATTTCAAAACCTTTTAGAAATCTTATTTGTAGTGGAAGCAATATATCCAAATCATTATACCAATCTATATATGATATGGTATAACGATAATAATAGACATAAACAAAATGAAGAGTATTGTCGACTCCTTTTCTACAGCTTTAATTCCTTGCTGCGCTATCCCCTCCTTCTTCTTGTATCCAAAGCCTTTGCTTTTTTAATCTATCTTCTCCTTATTTTTGTATACTCAACCAATTTGATTTACCTCTTGTTCTCCTAGGACAACTTGGTTAACAAAATCCTTTGGTAGGAAAGGAGAAGAAACACTTTGGAGGAGTGTTTTCTTAGAAGAAAGAAGGAAAAACCATGAGACACTCTCATGCAATTTTTGATTTTTTTCATGCAAGATAAGAGAAAGAGTAATAAAAAATGTAAGAACACCTTCTTACTGACTCCCACTTTCGGTTAACAACAAAAGAAAGAAGAGTCCTCCATCCAATGAATCATTTCTTTGTTTAATCAAACATAAAGAAGCCATTAAATGAGACTCTTCTCATTTATCTTTAAGATGACTATATGAAAAGTCTAATAACCTAAATGTTATCATGTTCATTTTGGTTTTTGATAATGTAAGAAGGAAGATGGTCCCACTGTATATCGTTCTTCTTTAATCCAATCAATACTAATAGGTTACATTCCAACATTAAAAGATAACCATTAAACCATTCAATGGTAAGTTCATAACTCCATTTAATGATGATAAACCATAATAAAGACCATCTTTATTTAGCATTTTAATGTCAAATGTGTAGCTGCACATTCAAACCTAATAAAACCAAAATTGATCCTTCATTTCTTAAAAAATTTGTTTTCAAATAATTAATCTAATCAATTACATTAAACCAAAGTCTAGCGCATTTCTAAATGAACATTTGGGCTTTTAATTAACCATTAATTAATGTAAGCCCAACATTCATTTATGGGCTTCTAAAACCTCCATTTATATTTCTTACTTAGCTTGATAACCTTGCTTGAAGCCAAGTGGGGAATCTTATTGGACTTTGATAATTCAAGTTCCAATAAGCCTATAATTAACTAAATCTCATTAGAATTAATTCTAACTTATTAACTAAATGTCATTCCATTAAAGACAATTAGTTGAACTCTTGAATTATTAAATATTATGGGAACACATATTTTATGTCCAATTGCAAACCCTATTTAGAACCTTATTATAGTCATCCGCACAATAAAGGGTAAAATTACCGTTTTGCCCTTATGTTAGTTTTCTTTCTAGATCACCCATTTTATTTTATAAGGTGATTAACACACAAGATCTCATCTTGGTGTTAAGACTTGATAGGTAACTAGTCCGTCAAACTACTAGCGCCAGTTTAATTACCAAATCTCCTTAAAACATCTAGAAGTGATGATATCACTATAAACTTTTTATTTGAGTGAATGTTCCCAGATACACGTTTCAATTGATAATTCCTACATGCACACACTGGATTAATGCTATGTAAAAATCCATTCCGATCATATCAAGAATCGTAATGAAACATATACAAGTTCACCACTCATCAAGATTGTGGTCCATAATAAGTGAATATTTAAGATGTATGTTTTCAGATTAAAGTAACGACCCACTTTATTCTTGAAAACATACTTGATTCTAGATTCATTTAATAGTGCCATTATAGATAGTCAACTACTATCATGATATGAAACTCATCATTCCCTTGAA
>JANSVA010037258.1:0-13830 GCA_025504915.1 Erythroxylum reticulatum | reverse complement strand
GGAAAAAAATTTCGGGTAATTCACTGTTCGGGTAATTGAAAGTTCGGGTTCGGGCCGGGTAATGGAAAAAAATTTTCGGGTAATTAGGGCCGGGCCCGAACAGTGAAAATTGGGCCCGAATTACCCGAATGCTCACCCCTACATATAGCCATGCATTTTTGCAACACTTGGCAAATTCTGATTATGCAACATTCGATGCATGGTCGTGAAAAAGACCGTGCATAACCCAAAAACCTAGATTTTCATATCAATGTTTCAAAGGCAAAAAGAAGAGGAGACTTTAGGAGGCAATTTCCAAACATATAGAACATCCAAAAAGGGATGATTTTGGTCCAGGGAAGTGAAAAACATAAAGAAATCATCAAAAGAACCATCGGAATATAAGATCAAGCCTCTACATCTAAAAAATATTCAATAAAAGACAATTAGGGAGATTTAGAATTATGAACCCATTGTTTTCGATTCATTTTTCTTTCATTATATGTTTGATTTCGTGTTCGATAATGCGTAACTAAACATCCAGTTAGTATTTAGGTTAAATCAACCTTATGTTAATGCTTTGACATAATTTGATTCTTTTATTAATGCAACTGGTTGTTTGATATATTATGATCTGATTACGCATTTTATTCATGTTCTAATAACCTAAGAATATTATATCATAATATGATTTCATAAGTAGAGATTGAGAAATCTTAGTGTGAATAGATCTACCGTAATTAGAAAGAGTTTATTGCAACCCTAACGATAAGATAACATAAATCTTCTGGATTAGGGTCAAACATAATAGAGGGACTCATAAATCAGTAACATAATTCTATAAGATTTAACCTAAGTAATTCAGATAGAGACCTTAGGATAAATTGTTAATAGAATCAAGGTCAGCTATTATTGTAGCACCCCACTCGTGCAATATACATACTCGATATCTATGGGTGATATCCGAGTCCGTGTCTCTTGAGAGTGGCATGCTAAAACGATAAATGGACAAAACTCATTGCAAAGTTTTCTTACACAATATACGCATATGCGAAAAATCGACAATCAATTTCGGTTCAATTGATTTATAAACATTTTCAGTCACAATAGTTACAAAGATTATTGAATACATCAGAAATTCAGTAATCACTTGGGCCTATTATAGAACAAAATACTTGTATTCATAATGTCCTTACATTTTAAAAACCATTTTCATATACATTGCATAACACTTAAGACTACCCTTATCAATACAAATCGAAATACATATGCATGCGCAAACTGATCATGACCTGAAAATCTTACTCGGAGCCTTTCTGGAGACCTTTAGAAAACTTGAAAAGCCACATTGCAATTTTTATGAGTTTTACGAACACGATGAGTGACCCATCATTAATGATTTCACCAGATGAAAAACACACATCACATATTGCACAATTATTCATTCTAAGCATACATTTATTATTCAGATACTCACATAACATGGCATATCATATGGTCATTTATTTTAGCTTTTCAAATCATTCAAAGAATTTCAGTCTTATATGAATGCTATATGAATGAGACTCACATTCGTTCTTATTATTGTGACTGAGTGCCTATCACATACTTATACAAATACTAGCCCATAGGGCTCAGTCAAAACAGAATCACGGAGCATAGCTCTATGTGCAAAATCAAAAATTATAGAGCAAAGCTCTACATGGAAGCGCTTCATACTGGCAACTCAAGTCACAAAGCCTTTATCTGAATATGCATTTTATGAAATGCATCAAATACATACATGTCATATAACACAATCACATATGATACTCAAACAAAGCTCATAATCATCGGACCTAAGTCCAGCATTCAACTTTCGTTGAGAACTTACATAGCATTCAGAAATCAATAGCAATCAAAACCACAATCAAAGCACTTCAATACATTCCTGAATATTGGTCTCCTCGGACAATTCATGCCCAGAATTCATAATCAATTCGCAAACAATTTAATAATATTAGTAGTTTAAACAAATAAGATCAAATTGATCCTAGGAATTCATCTAGGTTGACTCACAGTACGCTCCAATATGCTATTTCCTAGATGGACTGGCAATGTCTGAGTGACGTCCACTTGGCTCCTTTATATCATACAAAACACATTTACATATATCACATTTTTGCACAAATATATAAGTATTCATTAATGCACATCTACTTATATGAAATATGCACAATGCATGTTCAATGACAATTTCGGGGTACTTTATTGAGATCCTTATGATCAAATCATTCAAATATTAAAGCCCTCATTAACACTATGGGTATATAATTTGTACCAATAAAAAGCAATGTGAAAGCAATTTCATAACTTCATTGATCACTTCAGATTTTTCTAAGACACACATTCGGGTCTACTGTTGACATTCAATAAGAATGTGAAACTGATATAATTTGGCCAAACTCTTTTATATAAAAGTGTTCCTCTATGTCTCATCTTTCCATTGACACAAAAATCACTCAATTTGGTTCAGTAATTTGGAAGATATGCCTCAAACATTATCGGGTTGTTCACATTCAAAAACAATGTACTATGTACAAATTCCGTCCAAAAATTCAATATCTTAGAAAACGAATCAAAATTCTACTGCTTGAGAAAATTTGTAGACATATATCTCTAGTTTACTACAAATTAAAAATCATCTCATTTGAAAATATATCTCTAGTTTACTACAAATTAAAAATCATCTCATTTGAAATTCTATAGATCTAAATATAATCAACATACTGAAGGGTGGTCAGTAAGAAAATCTTATTTCACTGTTCCAATAGATTCCACACTTTCAGTCTATCAATCTTTCTCAATTCAATTCGTAATGCTACAAAATTTTATTCATGAATATAACAATGTGTTAGGAATCCATTGGTTTAAGAATCAAATCATTTGTAGGTCTAGAGAAAAAGTTATGATCAAAAGAAGGAAGACTGTTCAGGGTAAGTTAACTCTTTGGACAAACCAGCAAAGTCACCGTCGTGCTTAAGCACGACGGTGCTTTCCAACCCATTTCAGCAAATGTCACCATCATGCTTAAGCACGAGGGTGCAAATTTCCTAACTTCAAACACGACGATGCAACTCTACTTCATCTTCTCCACCGACATCTCAACTTCAAACCTCCATAACTTTTGATCCAGAACTCCAAAATTTACAAACTTTATATCAATGGAAAGCTCAAAGAAAGGTATAAAACTTTTATGAAGAAACTTTGTCAAAATCCCTCTATAACAGTACAAAAAATTCATGGAAGTTTCAGATCAAAAATTCAACTCTCTAACCATCTATTCTCAGAAAATTTCCAGATGACTTCCATTTTCCAAAATCCAACACTTCAAATTTTTATTTCTAGTTTTCTACTCCATTTTATTAATCTCATTCACCATAAATTCATACCACTCCAAAATATACAAGTTTAATAAAAAACCATCAAAAGCTAAAAATTCATATTCATCTTATTCATACTCTGATACTTTTCTACATTTTCAACTTTCATTCTCAATCACTATGCTTCCTCTTAACTTCCATTTAAACACTCATTCCCATCTCAAACCATCATTTTACAGTTGCTCTTCAACTCAAAACCATTTCCTTGATCATCTCTAAGTTTTCATCAACACACGTACAACACATGTATATATAAACTTGCATATTGAAGAACAGAGCACATATATATATCCATGCAACTAGCAATAATTCCTCAAATTATTTCATGAATCCACAACTCTAAAGAATTTATTCACTACTTATTGAAAACTCCAAAAGCTTCAACTATCTCCAAGCCCTAACTCCATGCAAAACTCATGTATTTACTGTGCAATATGACCAGCTTCTGGTTTTTCTTAGGGTGGAAGAATACATGGCAGTGGTGGTAAAGTTGTGGGATGAGGAAAAACAAAGAAATCCCTTTGAAGGATTTTGATGAAAAACTTTGTGTGTGGAAAGGAAATTCGAAGAAAGAGGCTGGAAAAAGTCATTTAGGCTTAGCACTTGTCTTATTAACTCTCAAATTCATATAATTTACTCTTACAAGGTTATAAAAGCAACTTTCTAAATTAGTGACACTTGTCACTTTCCTTACGCCCTAAGCCTAAACTAAATTTCTTCTTGACTAATTCCTTTAGTCTTATCTTTACAATCTAACTTTCTCCAATCATCATTAATTCCTAATTTGTTTATAAGACTCTATAATTTTCGAAAATAAATCCTAAATTCACCAAAATTTAGAAATATTACAATTTCACTAACCCTTAAAATTTTCAATGTGAAAACACTCATAATTCTCAAAAATATACAAATCAATCCAACTATACCCAAAAAATGTCAATGAATGCATGTACAATCATATAAATGTACAAAAATGTGCATGTACCAATTAACTCATGCATGATGTGCATTTTTCCTAATTTCTCAAAAATTTCTCATAAATCACAATTCTAGCCCTAACATGAGTAACGAGATGTTACAATTATCATACTATAGCAGTTCCCACAGTCCAATACATCAATAAAATAATTGCCTGATAAAAGATCAATCTGTTAAGGGTTTAAAGGGATTCGAACCTAAATACTAATTTCTGATAAAAATAGGTTTCTAAGTGAATTCCACTATCTTTGCATTCATTATCGTTTCCTACTTCTTTGATTGTTTATTTTTTATTTTCTTTTTGTTAAAAATTAAAATTAATCTGTAGGCTAGATAATAGGGGAATAGTAATTACTAGTATTTATAATATTCGTGGGGTCGACTCATACTTACAAATACTAGCTACAACTATATCATGCACTTGTGGTTTATTACAATATTGACTATCATAAAATAAGTAAATCAATAGACTAAAAGGAGAAGAACTCGAATGAAATCGTGGTATAAAACAAAGATTTGAAGCAATATAGAGATACATGATTGTGTATATTGACTGTGTAAGTCATTGTAAACATGTGGATATTTTAAAATATTATTTTTGGTTGGGTGAAGATACGCTTCCTTGTATGCAGACATATATGGCCATCTATATTAACCATGTAAGTCTTTTTTTTTGTATAAACTTGAAAATTCAAGTGTTTCTAGAGATGCATGATCACCTACATGACCGTGTAAATGACTATGTATATCCCAAAAATCCCGGTTTTTACTATAAAAGGACATTATCAAAGGCAGAATAAAGGAGGCAAGTTTACGAGTGTTTTTAAGTTACAAGAAACACTGTGAAGAGGTAGTTCTAAACAGAGGACGAGGAAAACACGAAGATTACATCATAAGATTCGATACAGAGCATCATTCAATTTGAATTGTAAGAAGATTCATAAGAGAAAAATGGAAGATTTATAATATAATTTCTTTTATTTTTATTTGTTCTTTTAAATATTTGTTATTGATTTTGTTTTCTATGTGTAGGAACTAAAATTGCTTAGTGCATAGGTATGATGAACCCTAAGTTATAATGACAATATGATTTAATATTTTATTCAATGCAGTTTTATGAATTGATTTATTGTGATTGAATTATGTGTTGAATTCTTGAACCAATATATCCGAAATATTAGTCCATTGTTTAATTTCATATGATTGAGATTAAGAGATCCTTTTATATGAATACATTTACCATAAATGGAAGGATTTATATAAAAACCTAGAGAGAAGTTGACATAAATCCTCTAGATTAGGGTCAAACCTAATAATGAAATTTGTGAATCAATAATGTCATCTTATGGGTTTTAACTAGAAATAGATTTCAGTTAATTAATCGAGGGTTAGTTGTTAATAGTCTTGAGAAAGATATTAATACAAGATAGGAATTTTCACAGTTCAATAATCAATAGTTTATTTGCATGACAAAAGGGCTAGTATTTAAGAATTGTTAGAGGGATTCATCACCCAGGTACTACTTATTATATTTCATAGTTTTTTCTTTGATTGGGTTCATTACTATGTCAATCTTAGTTTAGTTTGTTTAGTTTAATTTTCAATTAAATCCACTACTTGATTTGATGATTAGATAATATAAAAAGGGTTAAATACTAGTACTTACAATCCTAATAGGATTAACACGTACTTGTTAATGCTAGCTACAACTACATCGTGCACTTGTGGTTAAAACTTATAAATCTTTATAGTAAGAAATTTTCAATCAGGCACCTTTGTTCATTCAACCCTGAAATGGTCGATAAACAGTCAAGCCCAAGCTCACGGTATGCAAGGATTTGGTGTAGAAGCTGAAACTAGTGGAACACAATACAATTTAGGGGGTAACATTGTAATTGGAAACCACAAACCTATTATTAGCCCTTCGTAAGTTAGACTATAAGTTGATATGAAAGTTATCAAAGAAGTTATTCAAGAATTGTTCGAAGTTGGTTTAGGATAGCTTGGCTCCCTAGAATTGTATAAGCCTTATTTGAAGCGTATTCACTGCGAGAATTTTTATCCCCATGGTTATAAAATTCCTAAATTCAATTTGCTTTCTGGAGAAAATGGTTAATCAACCATTGAGCATATTGCTAGATTCACCATTTAGTGTAGAGAATTGGCCAATTATGAAAACTTTAATAATTTTAAGCTTAGTTTTTTCTTGAATTCATTAATAGGCATAGCCTTCTCCTAGTATGCTTTTTTTCTTAAGAATTATGTCCTTTCCTAAAGTAACATAGAAGGATTGTTTCATACTTACTTTTTTTCACACGAAAATTGAAGTTAATATAACTATGTTGTCAATAGTTACTCAAAAACTAGTGAGAATGGTGACATATTTATCACCCAAATTAAGAAGATGAGAAATGAATATCATATTGCTCTCCCTAAGATAGAATATATGAAGTTTGCTCGAAGGGGTCTCAATATTGAAATATAGAGAAAAAAAATTTCAAGGCATAGAATTTTGTGGTTTCTTTGAGTTAACAGCAAAGATGTATGAATACAAAGAACTTTTTAAGGAAAATGGAAATTGGTAGAAGAATTTAGTATGCAATTATATTATAAAGACAAATTCTTACGATTTAGCAGTGGCCAAAGCAATATCTTTGAAACCTGTGTTTATCTTTCTCTAGAGCGTAAATCTTTTGAAATCAAAAGTAAAATGCAGACTCTATCTACTTAAATTTAATTCACTTTTGAAACCTCTAAAATAGAAGAAATATTTGATTTTTTATTGCAAGAAAAGTTTATTACCTTACTGTTAGAGCATAGAATTCCTACAAAAGAAGAAACTAGAGGCAAAAAATTATTACAAATACCATAATATATGGATTCACCAAATGAATTCATACTAGAGGTTTAAGAATGATGTTCAAGATTAAATCAACAAAGAAATAATATTATTTACTAAAGCTGACCAATCTATGTTAATATATAAAGATTTAATCTCACTAGTTGCAACCACTAATGCCATTAAAGTTGACCTACTAAAAGGTCATTTAGCATCAGCATCAAATTCAAGTACAAGGGTTTTTATTCCTAACTATAATTTAAATAATAATGCTAGGACTAAATATTAGTGGATTCCTAAAATCCAATGGAAAGTATAAATTATAGGATGGAATCACTGAACAAATTTCACCTAAGTCTTTAAACAAATATATCATCCTAAAATCCTAATTTTTTTTATCGTAGACAACTTTGATTTATAATACTAACACATATGTTGTCATCTCAGTAATGGCATAGAGTAAGACATCCCAAGAGTCAAGTACCCTTGATTCGAACTCAAAAACTAAAGCTTTAACAACAAAGATCTGCTGTCAAGTTTGAAAGAAGCAAGCCTTTACCATTGAAAAAGCCAACATCAAAGAAGCATTCCCTTACAAGACTTGTCCTCTCTGAAGAGAGTGCTATAGAACCTAATAATAAGAAAGGCCATGTAGAAGTTATTAGTGAAAAGTAAAGTAAGATAAAAGAAAATCTTAGATTTCATAAAAAGTTAACTCACCGTGAGAGTTAAGATGAGGATTCCAATGAATTTATTATGATTGGAGAAATTTTCCTTTAGGTACCATTTGTTGTTTTTTCCATAAAACTTCATGCTTCATTTGGTAAATCTTATACAAAGAAGGTGGATTACAATCTTGGGAAATGAGAATGCCTAGTATCAGTATTAGTTATGGGACCAACAATTCCAAAAAAGGTGGTTCTAGAAAACTAGTTGATACTATAACTTAACATATAAGACCTTTTTATATTAAGGCCCACATCAATAGTAGAACAACTTCAAGAGTTTTGGTTGATAATTGATTTACAATAAACATTATGTCGACCAAAATAATGTAAGCTTTAGGCAAAGACAATGAAGACTTAATCCCAGATAAAGTATAAGTTGCTGCATTTATTGGGAAAACTATCAGAACATGGGGAATTCTTTCTGTGAATATCATGATGGGAGGGAAATCTTCACTTATCACTTTCTTTATTATTAACACAAATGCCAGTTATCAAAACTTATTAGGATTATATTGGATCTACTATTAACTTTTGTATCCCTTCCTTTCTTCAGCAACTTCTGATTTTATAGAAAGGCAATGAAGTACAAATCATTTGAAAATGAACATTATGCAAACCTAGTGCAAGTTTAAAAACTGTCTCGTGGTGTATATCCCAAAAATAAATACAAAGGAAAAGTGGAGATAAAGTCATAAATATTTGTAAGAACAACTGCCACTATGCTTGCTAATAGTTTAAAGAGAGTTCCAATAATAGAGGAACCCAATAGTAAGTTTTCATAAAAGGAATTTGTGTTTTCTCCAACCACAAAAACTAAATTTAGAATGTAGTAAATTCTAGAGTTCTGAGGAAGTGGAAAAGCATTAGAATGGCAAGTTGGTTTTTTAAGAAGAAGAATTATAAATGGAGAACAATCATATCTAAGAGTTAAAAATCGATCCTAAAAATATTAATGATTTTGGGAGCCAAAATTAGGAGCCAATAAAAGAAGTGAATTTAGGTAATCTAGGAGAAGTTCTTGGAGTCTTTGTTAGCAAGAATCTAGATCTAAGAATAAATCTGGAGGTAGTCGAGCTCCTGAAGGAATTTAAAAATTGTTTTGCATTGGACTATACTAAGATGCTAGGTCTGGTGGAACATAGACTCCAATAAAATCATATTTCATCCCTAACGTCGACCCCTTAAGTGATGATCTAAAGAATTCAATTCAAAGAATAAAGAAAAGTAAAAAAATGTAAGACTGATTTCATTAAACCAGCCAAGTATACTAAATAGCTAGCTAATGTCATACATGTAGTTAAAAAAACCAAAAGTTAAGAATCATTATTGAATTTAGGGATTTAAATGTAGCCACTCCTAAGGATTTATGTATGATACTGATTGTGAAGTCTATGATAGATACAATGACTGACATTTATTTGGTTTCTTTAATGGTTTGCTTTTTTCATCGTAATCAAATGTTTATAATTGAAAGTGATATTTCCAAAATAGGTTTAAGATGTTTAAGGTTAATAAGGACATTTACCCTTATAATGGGGTTGTAATGCCTTTTTGTTTAAAGATGTAAAATCCACTTATCAAAGGGTTATAAATACTATCTTTCATTATTTAATAGGTTGTATATTGGAAGTTTACCTAGATGATATTGTTGTGAAATCGAAAAAGATTGCAAATCATATCTAAGATTTAAAAGAAGCCTTTCATATTATGAGAAAGCACAAATTGAAGTTAAACCCTCTAAAGTGCTTTTTAGACCAAAAGCAACAAATTTCTTGGGATTTTTGGTTCACAACAGAGGAATTGAACTAGATAGAAACAAAGAGAAAGGAATTTTTAAAGCAAAACCACCTCAAAATAAGACAAAACTTAAAAGATTTCTAGGGCAGGTGAATTACATAAAAAGTTTCATTGCCAATTTGACAGGAAAAACAAAAGAATTCTCGAAACTCTTCAAGTTGAAGAATTATAGGACTTCTATTTGAAAGAAACGCATCAAACTTCATTTGATAGTATCAAGGAATAACTCACTAAACCACCAGTATTGATGTTGTCTTGAAAAAGAATTTTGTTAAAGTTGTATATTTTTGCTACAAAAGAATATATTGGGTATTTATTGGCCTAGAGTAATAAGGCAGACTATGAAAAAGCTATCTATTCCTTGAGCAAAATTCTCATGCCAATATAAAAGAAGAATGCTCTTATCGTTAAGTTATGTTTGACTTTATAATTTACTTGCTCAAAATTAGCTGGTGTTATACTAGGTGATAGGAGAATGTAAGTGCATAAGTTTAATTTTGTCACTTGTTATACTATCATTGCCCAATTATTATAATTCTTCGATGAAGTTGAACTTTAATATATTAAGCAGAAATTTAAGAGGAAAATGAAATCTCGCAAATTACATATAGGTTGAAAATGTTTGAAGAATTAGTTTATAAATATGTCGTTATATAATGATAATCCAATCCATCCATCTATTAAAGAGGGATTTCCCTAAGGTTTTTAATATTGATAAAGAAGTCACACAAGCTTAGAGGTGGAAATTATAAGCTTCTTGGAGAACCTCGAAAAGAAAATGCATACCAGAATTAAACTATATGCACTCAATTATGTTTTGATTAAAGGAATCTTATTTCAATAAGGCAATGCCAAATTTCTTTTAAGGTTCCTTTAGATGCCTAAGGCATTAAAAATTATAAGATAAGTTCATGATGGGGTATGTGGAGCACATAAGTCTGGAATAAATATAAGATGGCTCATGCAATGCCATGGTTACTATTGGCCATTGATCTTGAAAGACTGTATATCTTATGGAAAAGTTGTAAACAATGCCAAAGATATGGAGAAGTTCAATGAATTACCACTTTAAAGTTACATTATATAATTAAACTATGGTCGTTTAGAGGTTGGGCCATTGATCTAATTGAGAAGATATATAGACCCTCTTCTAAAGGCCATAATTTCATTTTGTTGGCCATTGATTATTTTACTAAATAATTGTTGGCTCAATATTTAAAGAAGGTTGATTAGATGGATTTAGTAAAATTCTAGGAAAAATTATTCATTAATTAAATTCCTTAATCACTAACAAGTGATAAAGGAACCAATTATTCATTAATTTAGAATTCCTTAATTAATAACAAGTGAAGAAGGAACCATACTTGCTAATTAGGAAGTTACAGACTTTGATGAAGATTATGATATACATTTATTGAATTTGACTTATATTGTGCTTAAGACAATGGTTAAGTCAAAGAATCAAACAAAGTGGTCATTGATATCTTGAAAAATATATTAGAGGAGAATCCTAGGAAATTGCATATAATTTTATTTAAGACCTTACGGGCATATCGTACATCCAAATGCACTACTATAAAACTCAACCCATTCACTTTGGTTTATATTCATGATGTCTTTCTTCCTATGAAAATGATAATTTCATCCTTAAGAGTGGCTAAGCAAAACACTTTAAAATTGTCCAAACATTCAAAAGTAATGTTAATAGAATTAGAAGACTTAGATAAAATGCAACTTCAGACATTGAATAAATTGATTGTGTAAAAGGAGGTGGTAAAATATTCCTATGAATTCTTTTGTTGTAGAATTTTACCACCTCTTTTTACACAATAAATTTATTCGATGTCTGAAGTTGCATTTTATCTAAGTCTTCTAATTATATTTCATAAGCGAAATTCTAAAAAAGGGATCTGGTGTAGAAGTTGATCCTACCACCTGGAGCAAAAGATAGATAATGGAGGAAGTGATATTTAACTTGAGAAGGGCCATTTCAAATTCATAAATTTTAAATGGTAATGTATATTTGTTATCTAATTTAGAAGTTGAACTTCACAACTGTTTTATTGATGGGAAATATCTAAAACCTTATTTACATACTCTTTTTGAAAGGTTAAGGAAAATTTAACAAGAGTGAATTATCAAAATCAAATAATAATAAATTAAAATAAACATTTAGAGATAAAGTTTAAAGTCCACAAAAGATCAACAAATGGTCAACAAATTGAAGAAAAAAAGTTTAAAGTTGGTCCAGGTCAAAAGACTTAATCTCACCCCATTATTTGATACAAAAGACACGGTCTTCTTTGGCCTGTTGAACTTGTTGCTTCTAGAGGATAACTTTATCCTTCTATAACATCTACAACTTTTCTAGCTCCTTAGTTATGTGCCTAACCTCATTGTATTCCTAGTTAAACTACTTGCCATCTTGTTTTAGAGTTTTTTGTTTATTTCTAATCAATTTAATAGCTATCATGTGCTTAGCAGTTTAATTCTCTAAAGATAAATTCATTCTTCAGTTCATGAATTTGCACCAAGAGGTTTCCATCCTTAACGTCTTCTACATCATAATACATTCAACACTTTTGTGAGAGGCTTATATTTTTAGAATAAATAACTTGTTTATAGTCAAAAGAGGAGAAAACTTATTCAACCTTACTCAAAAAGTCCTCCAAATATTGATGACGGAGTTATAAAGATAATGTAGAATAGCGTGCTTAAGAAAAAAAACTACGTTAGGTTTCAGCTAAGAACTAAAGCTCATGTTCCATAGTAAGCTTTAAAGACTCTTTAACCTTCGACAACTACTGAAAGCTAATCTTTGGCATAAAACTGGAAGGAGTGTCAGGAGAAACATCTAAAAAGATCAAGTTAAAGACTTTCTCTGAGGATGTCATTGCCATCCAAACATCTTCTACTTGCAAGATATGGAAGAAATTTTCAATAGTTTGGCAGACCTTTATAACAAATAAAAGGAAAATTTTCTTTACCTCTCGCAAAATGACTTTACTAATTTTTGGCTCAGAGGAATTTACGGCTTTTCCGGATCTTGGCTCAAAGGAAAGGGCAATAGGAGGAAGGTCTAACATAGGATCATTTGTAAAAGAAAATTAAAAGCAAGAATTTATAAGAAAAATGAAAGTTAGAGAAGTTATTAAAATAAGGCACCATCACTGATGTCCTCTATGATCGTTTTAGGAGTCAAACAAGGAGCAGAGTCTTTAGTCACAGGCCCTATAATTTCAACTTCTTTAGGATTCCTACTGGATGAAAGAGTTGACTTTTTAGCAAATTTATCTTAGAATAGGTGTTTTGTCCTTATTAGATATTGATGGAGATGGAGATGGAGATGGAGACTTCTCTTTGAGTTTTCTCTTGATGATAGGATTAGAAATTGATTCCCTTTAAGAAGTTATCTTACCCTCTTCTTTGCTTTCATCATCTAGAATCTTAAAATCTATAATGGCAGAAGTTAGCAAGAGAAGCTAAAAAATTACTTAGCCTTTAATCAGGAGTACCTTTAAGGATGGTAGAATCTAAATGAGGGATTAAACTTTAAAGATTCTTATGCCACCAAGATTGATAAGCTTTAATATTAACAATAATAGTTGCAAAGACCTTGCACTTCAAAACAAAATAATGCTCAAATAATTTTGCAAATAAAATTTTCATTTGTAGAACTAGTTTAAAAAAAGACTCCCACTTAGTAGTCCAAAAATTATACAACAAGAGGAATTCCAAAGGAAAAGCCAAGTTGTTAGCTCTAGAGATAAGGAAGGTATATGTAGCGCCCCCTTACCGCAGGGCACACACCGGGACGCCCGCAGGCCATTCCGGTACGTAGCCTCCGATAAGGGTGAGCTACAAAAAAGCACTACAAACACTCCATTTGGCATCATAATAAAACATTAATATAAAAATTGCAAACTTTTTGAAACCCATTTTTTTTTTGCTCATTTCATTTCATAGAAACCAAAAGTTTACACATCTATCAGTTTTCACTATCTTTACAACACTCCAAAACCCTAGTACAATATGCTACATGAAAGAGGAGAAATACTGCAGATCTATCTAGGTCATCCCAAAAGTC
>JANSVA010037241.1:0-13832 GCA_025504915.1 Erythroxylum reticulatum | reverse complement strand
GTTGGAAGATATGATCATTTGAAGTTGTGATGCTGTTTAGGATGGAACTTTCGAGACAGCCACATTGATTTGAAATTCCTTATAGAGGTAGATATTATTTTTGAGTTCTTCATAGAGGTTGTATATCTTTCTTTTAGCTTTCCAACAATATAAATATTGTAAAATTTGGATATCAGAGTTAGGAGATACGAGCATTACAAGTTTGACCGTCTTAGTTACTGTTCATCATCTCAGTTACTGTTCATCGTCTCAATTACTGTTCATCATCTCAGTTTGACTTTTTGCGTCTCATTTGACCATCTCAGTTACTGTTCACCATCTCAGTTGCTGTTCATTGTCTCAGTTTGACTTTTTGCATCTCAGTTTGACCGTCTCAGTTATTGTTCATCGTCTCAGTTTGACTTTTTGTGTGCCATTTTTGCCAAAACATCTTGTAGCCCAAATTTGATCCTCTAGATGATAGAATTGGTCTTTGAGGTCTTTATAAGAGTTGTATATCTTGAAGTTCTCTTTCTATTCATCTAAAGAAAACCTAAATCTGAGTTCTATACAAAAAGTTATACCCATTTTTCCGAATTGTCTCAGAATGACATCAGCAATCGTCTCATGACGTTAGCATCATCTCATTTTGTCCAAAACATATTCTTGTTCAAATTTGATCGTCTAGATGATAGAATTGGTCTTTTAGGTCCTCAAGAGAGTTGTATATCTTGAAGTATTCTTTCTAACCATGCAAAGAGCACCCTAATCAGATATCTATAGGGAAAGTTATGGTAATTTTGTCAACCTTAAATCGTCTGATGATGTCATCTTCGTCTCAAAATGATGTCATATCGTCTGTTCCTATTTGTGACCCATCAGATGATCGATTTTGTCTTCAAGGTCTTCAAGAAAGTAGTAGAGCTTAAAGTCTTCTTTCTAACCACCTAAAGAACACCTTAATCAGAAATTTCTACAGGTTCAATATGATTAAAGTCATAAACATGGTTTCTTCTTTTGACCATAACTTCTGCACCAGACCTCCAAATGACTTAATTCTTGAACCATTGGATTTGCAAGATTTTTCTATATGTCTTTGCCAAGAATCATATCCATATGTAATGAATTGAGAAAGATTTAGTGGAAAATGTGGGAAGGGTACAATGAGTGTGCTCTTAAGTAGTATGAACTGGTGTATTTCTACTGAATAGAGATGCTATGGAAAGGAAAATAGGAATTATAATTGAATAGATGTAATCGAAGGTGATGAGAAAAATGAGTTGAGATTTGAGAGTTTAATGAAACTATTTGGGTAACTGAAGGCTTATGCTCAGAACATTCCAAGTTTACGTAGTTCAAAATTCAAAGTCTTCCATAAAGGAAAATTCATGTTCTGACTTAAGGGTAAAATCTGTATTAATCTAAGATGAATTTGACAAGTTGAATTCATGAAAGTTATAACTTGTTTTTGTAGCTTTCCAACGCTATAAAGTATGAAGTTTTTTAATATCAGAGTAAGAAGTTATGATCCTTATAAGGTGGGATACTCAAGAATATAGTTTGTATCGTCTGATGATGTCATATCGTCTAATGATGTCATAGAGTGCTTCATTTAGTGAGGACGTATCATCTTATAAAGACGCTTCATCTAGTGATGACGTGTCAGCTTGTGAGGATGCTTTATCTTATGAAGATGCTTCTTCAGGTCAGGACGTATCATCTTATGAAGACGTTTTGTCTGGTGAAGACGTGTCATCTTGCGAGGACACTTCGTCTTATGAAAGCGCTTCATCTGGTGAGGATGTATCATCTTATTAAGATGCTTTGTCATGGTGATGACGTGTTGTCTTGCGAGGACGCTTTGTCTTGTGAAGACACTTCATCTGGTAAGGAAGTATCATCTTACGAAGACACTTCATCTAGTGATGACGTATCATCTGGCAATGACATATCATGTTATAAGGACGCTTTGTCTAGTTAGGGCACTTCGTTTGATGACGTCATATCATCTAGTGCACTTTTCACCTAATCCTATCATCTAGTCACATTTTTAACCCTCCAAATGATAGAGTTTGCCTTCGAGATCTTGAATGAAAGTTATAGATCTGGAAGTCCTCTTCAAGATGATTCAAAGAAAGCCTTAACTCGAAATCTTTAGTGAAAGTTATGCCAATTGTTCCAAGACAGGTACAACGTGATGGAGGACATGAGCATTGTTGATTCTTTTGGCCATAACTTCATAACCCGATCTCCAAATGAGGTTATTCTTGAAGTAATAGATTCTTAATATTTTTTGCTACCTCTTCTTAGGAATTGGTAACTATTTATGTAGTTTTGAAATTTATTGATGGAAAGAATATGATGGATTGGTTGAAAGAGCATAATCAGGTTGTGAACACACTTTGGAGTTGTAAGCATATCTTAAGCTTTAGAGCTCCGAATAAGGTGGTTATTATTTCAAAACAAACAAGAGGCTGAGAGTTACAATTATTTTGAAGAAGTCAAATTGTGATTTTGCTGTGTACTAGTGTGGGCACATCACCCTTATGGGATGATGGCTAATAAGGATTCATTGAAATAACCCTATAAGGAAGCCCGCTCACGCTTTATGACTCCGGGTTGTTATACTCCAAAAACTACATGATTTTTGGCTCACGTTCTCATGACTCCGATGTTGGGCTTCAGAAGCGGTGTCCAATAGTTGGATACAAGAAGAAGGAGAGGATAGCACAGTGAGGAGTTAAAGATGTAGAGAAGGAGTTAGTAATAATCTCTATCTTGTGTATGTTTATTATTATCCTTATACCATATCATGTATACATTGGCATGATGATTTGGTTATATTACTTCTGCTGCAATTTAGATTTCTAAAAAGTTTTAAAATCTACCATTTCTCCAAATATAGCTTGCTTTCATTTTCTGATCCAATAATTATCGATGAAGAACAACTACTGTAGAGCTTGGTAAGGTTTGGAAACCTATAAGTAAAAGATTCAACAAAAATGACTATTATTGGTTCCTTATGTTAGACTGAATTTATACTTTTTCTTTCAATCTGGTTCTTATCATTGTAGTTGTACATACCTATAGCTCCTTTTGAGTTAATGAAATTTTCATTTTACAAGAAAAAGGTGACTACTTTGAATTATTAAAGCTAGAAGCTAAAGGATAGTAAAACAAATAACGACTGTTATCAACTCGGATACCAGTTCTCTCTAGATTCTATAAAAACTAAAACAAAAAGAGTTAGAGGTTGGAAAGAGCTCTAACTCATCTGCAGTTAATAAAGAGGAGAAAGAGAATGTCAACTAAGATACTAATTGCTTCAAAATCTAAAAGAAAAATAACATATGGAGTTAAAGGTTAGAAATAGGTCTAACTCATCTACAGATGAAAAAGAGGAAAGGATGGTTTATTCTACAACTTTTATAGTTACTCAGATTATTGATAAATCTACACTGCAAAATAGCCAATTAGATATCAATAATTCCTCAGAGAGAACCATCTAAAGTTCTAATGGAGTAAAAGCCTGGTCTTTTGGATGTGGACACGTTTAAATAAGTCACAAGAAGGAGATTTTGAAAAGATAATAAAGCTAAAGGCTCTAAGATCCTAAAAAGTATAAATAAATCTACTTAAATAGAATATTATGGGCATTAATTTCCCTAAAAATAAATTACCTTAGGGAAATAAAGCCTATAACTATTTGTCTTTTATAAATAAAACTAAATAGTGACAAGTATAAGAAGCTTCCTTTTTTGAAGAATCATTTTATCTTAATTTTTAATCATTGTAACCACTATAATGTATAAATAAACTAGCTTATGTCAAAGTATAAAAGAGATACAGATGTTAAAGAGCTCTGGCCAGCATATCCAAGCCTCTACATCCTTTGTGTAAGACAAAACAAGGTTTTTAATCACCTTTATATATAGATCTAACCTCATCTTCCAAAGGAATGAGCTATAGGAAAAGTTAAAACATTTACACTCCTTTGTAAGTTCCCCTTGGATGATTGTTAGAGATTTTAATGGTACTTAATATCTATACGAAACAAATAAGAAAGCTTACTTGGGGAATTTTGATAAAGACTTCAGAAGATTTGTAGACCATTTCAAAGTCTAACCTTAAAGATAGAGAGCAATTTTACTCATGTAACAATAAGAAAAATGATAGATGACATGTAAGAAAGAAATTGGATAGAGTTTTAGTTAATAAGGCATGGCTATTACAATTTCTATAATGGAAAACAATATTTTTCAATCCTTTATTCTCAAGTCATCATCCCATAATTATACAAAATATCACTTGAAATGTTCTAAAGAAATCAAATTCAATAACTACTTAATTGAGATACAGGGCTTTAAAGAAGTTATAACTAAAGGTTTAGCTCCAAGGGTTTCATTTCCATAAGAAAACTACACTAAGTGAAATAAGCAACATATGAATACTATATTAGACCTAATAACAGATTTAGTTTTTAGTATGTACTATATAATACAGTACCAATCAATATTAGGTAATGTTTCATATAATTTTAAAAAATTATCAAATAGTTCCTAAATTTTATCAATTTACAATATAGTTTTTAATATATTATGTTATATAAATTTCACTTTTTCTTTAACATATGTTAAAACATCATAATAATATTAATTATGAGACATTATGACATTAACATCCTTTATAACATTAAGAAATCAATATCTAAAATTAATTTTTTGATCAACTTTAAATAATGGACAACAAAAGAGAAATCCTAATATATTAGTATCTTTTCCTCTAAATAAATTGCCAACAACTTAATTAATTATGATGACTTTATTACCAAGGCTCAGAGCAATTGATGCCTATTGTAATCGTCAATGTGTTAACATACATCTTTGACTAACAAAAAATATACCATATCTTAATGTTACATTAAAAAAAATTTTAATTTACTTTTTCATAAACCCTATTCTAAGACTCACCAGCCACTAGTTGTAGCACCCCACCCTCGCAAGACACATTCCTGACATCCTGAGTGATGTCCGAGAGCGAATACCGCAAAAGTGACATGTCTAGACTAGTCAAAACTCATTAAAACTTAATACATTTTTTTCACATTTATCATATGCATATGCAGAAAGCAGTAATGAAATCGGACTCATACTTTTATTTAATAAAAGTTGAAATCACAATTATCATTACACTTTGATTAATCTCTTTTACAAAGCATTTCCAATTTTCACCAGTTATTACACACAGAAATATTTGAATACACATTGTACAGAAATCACAGAATATACAAATTTACACAAAAATAAGAAAATACAAATGCAGACGCAATGGGGTAACTCTTCTGAGCCTGAAAAATATTGCAAATTTTGGGTGATTTTTGCGAACTCAGTGAGTAACCATCCTCGATGACTCACTCCATCACACAACACATGCAGTTCACATATTCACATAATTCGCATCAATTCATTAACAATCATATTGAGTCACATATATTTCGCATTCGCTTGAAACATATCTCACATTCAAAAAATTAACCAAACAACTCAAATCATACACATCAAAAGCATATGTAATGCTTATGAGACTCACTTTCAATTTCTTATTGTTGTGACCGAGTGCCTATAACTGTCCCATATCTATTGTCAATACTGGGCTCGTTAATAACTTTCTCGTATCCATTTGAGATACCAGGCTCATTTTACATAGTGAGCCTTTGGCTCTTATACACTTTCTAAGCTTTAAGCTCATTTTCACAATCTGATCTTTAAGCTCTTTTTCACATTATGAGCTTTAAGCTCTTTTTTGGTGGCCACTTTGTTCACAACAACCTTTATCTTTCATGCATTCATGAAATGAAATGCATCACATTCACATCTTTTCAATCAGTTACTTTATTTCACTTTACACATGTCATCAAACCTTAGTCAAGCATTTAACATTAAAGTTGAGAATTACTTTTTTTTATTTATATGCATATTCACATTTCTCTTCGAAACTCAGTCTGGAATTTAACAATCAAGTTAAGGAATCACATATTTCGTCCAATTTACATTCAACTATCACTTCAATATCACATTCACATTCAAGCATCAAAAGTTTAGGACCTTTAATATCTGGAAATCAGTATAATCACAATCACATTCATTAGTAATTCAATACAAAATTTAAACAGAACAAACAGTAAGTAAGACCATCTAGGTCAACTCACAGTACGCTCCAGATTAGAATTTGCTTCCAAGATCTGGAAATGTATGAATGTGGACGTTTATCCTACACATAAAAAATATGCAATACATACATTGGATATACACATTAATAACTTTGAACAATTATAAGCATTTATTTATGCACAAATGTGTAAATAGACTATATACAATGCATGTTCTTAACAATCCCAGGTATATTATCAAATTTCACATCTTATCAACATTCTCATTTTATAATTCAATTACTTGTCATTTCATTTTTTAGCATTAATTGCTTTCATAAAATCAAATTCTCATTCACTTTAACTTTAACTTGGTACTCATTACTCATTTCCTTTGAATCACAACCACAATCATATGAACCCCTTCATCTCCTTTATACACATTTCTTTGGCACTTTAATACCAAAAATTCATTCACTATTGTTATTCTAACATTATATGAACATACAATATCCAAACTCTCATTCTTTCTTATAAATTCTCTAAAATTCCAGACCTTCGGGTCTATTTTCCATGATCCATTAAACAATGAAAATGAAGTAATTTGGCAAAACCTTATTCCAATAAAATTTTCCCCATTGTCTTAAGTTTCTAATGACACCAAGATCATTTGATTTGATTATTATTCCAAAAGTTATACTCCAACTCATTCGGACCGTTCTTTAAATATAACAATATTTTGTACCCAACTTCAAGTCAAAATTTGCAACTCTGGAGATAGAATTGGAATTTGATTTCTTCATAAAATTGTAGCCCTATTTCTCTATTTTAATCCAAATGGAGAATAATTCCATTTTTATAACTACATAACAACTTATTCCTAAAATATCGAATCATGTTCAGTGATAATAATCCAGTCATGAAGTTTCAGGATTGTTCATCATTTCCTTCCCAATTAAATCAATCAATCTATTCAAAATGAGATCATATATCTATAATGTTATTTTTAGATGAAGATCAATGTGATATAAGTCCAATGTTTCAAGTCCCATGTCATTTGGAGGTTGGGAGAAGAAGTTATTACCAAAAGAGTGAAGGATGTTCACATCAGTCCACTTCAGTAAGCATTCAATGTCATGATCGTGCATAAGAACGATCGTGACATTCAAGTTGACTCAGAAAAGTCATGATCATGCTTGTGAACGATCGTGCTTTTCCAGGCTTCTCCAAAAATTCATGATTGTGCAAAACTACGATCGTGGAACCTGTCTTTTTGTCTCCAAATTCATGTACTGTAGAGCCTCTTCTTCTCAAAACAGATCTTTAGGTCAATCTTTAGTGGAAAGTTTGACAAGGAAAATGAAGGATTTAGGCAAAAAAATTGTTCTTTTATATCTTAAGTTTTTAATGAAACTAATTTCATGCAATTTGATTCATTGTTCTGCAAGTTATGCAAAAAAAATACAAATTGTTCCAAACCACGACAAACTCCATAAACTCAACTTCAAGCTAAATTTTGCAACTCTTAGAGACAGAATTCATCTTCGATTTCTTCATGAAAAATATAACCATACGTTTGTTTAATCTAAACTTAAAATCATCCTATTTGTATGTCTACAGATCAATATATGGCTAAAATACAGGCTCATGTTCAGTAAAAACACTGCATCTGAACATGTTTCAGCACTCTTCATCGTCACTTTCATCTTAGTTCATCTCTTTTGCTTATTCTATCTCTTCTAACTTATTTCAACCTCCATTTTTGACTTCATTCAACCCAAAAACATTCCAAAATAGACTAAAAACTAAGAATCAACACTAAATATCAAAAACATCACATATTCACACATCTTCTTCATTTCTGCGTTTTCTTTACTCTCATTTTTCTGCACTTTCATCTTATGTACATTTTCCATTTTCATTCTCAAACTTTCATTTTAATTCACTTTCCCATATCAGAACATCATCTTACAACTATCCCTTAAATCTAAATTCATTTTTAGTTGTCACTAAAAATACTCAAATTGCTCAAGTGTACACAACGAAGAAAACAGAGCATACACGTACATATATATCAACCCTTCTCCAAAAATTTATGCACTCATTTCATTCCTATTTTCATTGATCTTTCAACTCAAGAATAATTTTAAAACACTCTTATGACATATTAATCATCAAATACGTAAAAATCATAAATCCATGATTTCATCTTAAACCCAAGGTGTTTATGAAATAACCATTTTCTCATAATCATGTAATGACAAATATATCACCAAAATTTGATTCATATTTCTACCACTCACAAGGATTTACATAATACTTACTTAATAAAACTCTAAGTTCTTCAAGATCTAAAGAAGCCCTAACTCTCATGCATCCACGTACATCATCTTGAAGGTTGACAGGGGGTTTGGTTTTTTTTAGGGTAGAAGAAACAAATGACAAAGTGGGAGTAACAATTGGTAGATGAAAACAAGGTTTTCCTATAGTGAAGGTTCGGTGAATCGAAAATTCGAATAAGAAGAAGAGGCTTCAAGAAGAAAGCCAACAGGAAGATATTTTAAGACAAGACAAAATCTTGTCTTTGTCTTTCAAAGTTAAAAGAAATGTGGGCTTAGGATTTGGACACTTGTCCAATTACTAAGACTTTAACTAGTTTCTCATTTAATTAGTTCAATCATCTCTAAATCTTACCCTAATTGTCTCCTAATTTCGAATATCAAAGTCATTTAATTAGTTCAATCATCTCTAAATCTTACCCTAATTGTCTCCAAATTTTCAAAGTCATTTTCTCAATAATTTCTAAAATCATTTTTTTAACAATTCTCCAATATCATTTGTTTCTTATTTCTATTTGCTTCCATCAATTTACTCACCAAATGGCATTTTTCCTAGTCTAAAAATATTCAACATTTTTGGAATTTATTTCTAAAATTAACCAAAAATTTAAAATCACTAAAAACACTTTTCAATTAAATTTTCTGTACACATAAACCATAATTCTCAATTAAATCACCTTTCACATATAAGTCAATTATACCTAGACAGTCAATGAATGCATGTACAGTCATTTTGATGTGTGCAAAATTTCAAATTCATGTGTGTGTATGCTAACAATATGCATGAGCATGAAAACGCATTGTTCTTAATCTCTTATTGATCTCACATGTACCATATTTTTGGTTTCTAAATTTTAATATAGGAACGCGATGTTACATTTCTCCCCTTTAATAAATTTCTCCCTTGAAATTCTTATCTGATTGATCAAAAAGGCAAGGGTATGTTTGCTCATATGTTTCTCCATTTCCCAATTAACTGTCATCACTCAAATATTTTCCTCCACTTGACTATAATCAATAGAATCACTCAGTCTTTCAATCACTTATTTAGATATTCACTTTCTTAACCAATTCCTCATTGGGTTTCAGATTACTCAAATTTTTCAGTTCATGTGGCGACAATACATCTTTGTCAGATGATATTAATATTTCTTAGCATACTCACATATGACTCATTATGAATTTGAGGGATCTTTATTGATAATACAACTCATAATTTACTGCTCCTATGTTCTCAATAACTTCATGTGGACCAATACAATTCAAGTTTAGTTTATCCTTTTTCTTTATTTGAGCACGCCTTACCAAGGTGATACTCTTAAAAACAATTCATCTTTCCTTTAATAATTCCCATCTCTTCAATGTTAATACACTCCACTTTTATGTCTATTTCACTCTATTCCATAACCTCGATGTTGATCCATCAAATTCATTCATCTTTCATAAGCCACTTAATTTCTTTTACAGATTCATTTCACACACTAACAGTATCTTTAATTTATTCTAGCCTTTAAACATTTTTAAGCCCTCTTAATTTCAATTTAAGGGAAAACAACTCTTTTTGTCGTATAACACTTTATATAGTATTCTAATGATAGCATTATGATAATGATTTTTATACTTATAATCAGTTAGAACTATACATTGATCTCATGTTCCTATAAACTCCAAGCATATAATCTTTAAACGTATCTCTAATAGTTAGTACTATTGGTAATTCAAACATTCACTTGTTTTTGCATCCTTAGCAGCTAAATACCAATTTGGTGTATTCTTACTAGGATGTCTAACTTAGGTTGCTTTCTCTAGTAATCTCTTTGCTTAATCATCTTTATTGAGAACACATTCTTCTTATTTCAATCACAAAATATCATTCTTCCTATTCAAACTCAAAAATTCAGATTCATTTTCAATTCTTCTATAAGATTCATAATCCTGAATCCTTAGTTTTTAGGCTTTGTTAATTCTTTCATGTGAAATTGATCTTAAATTTCAATAGCTAATAGTACTTTGAATCGCTCAAAACTTAACTCGATATTTTATGCTTTCTATAGCACTAGATTGATAACCTCAATATCTAAATTTGTTATACACTGCTATTGAATTTTCTATTCAAGACATTAGTTTACATCATTGGCTTTACTGGGAAATACTCATTTGTACATCATAATCTTCCAATAAATCTATCCATTGTCTCAGTCTCACTTTTTTTTCTTTCAAACTCAATAACTATCTCGTACTTTAATAATCTGTATAAAATCTGAAATGTTTCACTACACTTATAATGACTCCAAGCTCCTTATTGCAATTAATATTACAGCAAATTCTAAATCATGTATCAAAATTTAGGTTATGAGTCTTAAACTGTCTCCATGCATAAGAAATCACTTGATTATGCTGCATTAGATTTCATCCTAATTTCTGATTTGAAACTTCATTACATATGACATAATCTCCAAATGATATAGTTATGTCGGTGTTATAATTCATTAAGGATTCTTTTTATGTTCATCAGTCCATCCATTTTACATGTTTTCCGTAAGACATTTTCTTCAAAAGAATAAGATCAGTAAAAACTCCTTAATAGTCTCTGGTAGTATCCAACATATAGCTAGTTCTAAAGAACTCCGAATCTTGCGTATATTCCTTTCTCACTTTATCATCACCTCTATCTTCTTTGAGTCTCCCAATGTGCCATGTTCTAATACTATACCACCCACTATTTATTTGATCAAGCTAAGATTCACTTTTATGAAACTTGGCATATAACTATTTCTACCTTCATGATATGTAAGATTTCCTCAAGTAGTCAAAATCTTCTCTTTACTTTTTGAATACACTCAAAATACCATCTATGATTATAGTCGCTAATTGATACAATTTTGCTTGGATCACTTTAATCTTCAATACCATAATACAGTTGGGGGAATTATTAACTCTAACAGATATAACCTAAATTTCCTTGTGCCTATGATTTGTTCTCTTAATTCTTTAAGTATCTAATTCCTTAATGAGGTAATATTATCTCATATTATTTTCGATTTTCCCAATTGACATCTTCTTCTCGAATGATTTTCTCATTTCATTCTATTTCCTCTTATTTCATATTGACTTGTTCTAACATCTATTCATTCTTACTAGTTTCTCCACACATTTCAATTCATTTGCAATCTTAACTTCCTGTGTTTGTAACACATTCATCATATCAAATTTGTATCTCCCGAACCTATTTACATAGAATCTAACATAGACCTATATTCTCCTCATATTATCAATTAATGTCTCCTTAAATTCAATAATCCAATCATATAGTTGGATACTTTACATCAAACAACATGCGTACATTCTCAGTAGCCTATTCTACCTCTTATACCCGAGTCTCCACTAGGGACATGACTCCAATTTTCACTTTTGATTCATTAAATATTCATTTCTAATTTGTTTCTTCATTGATCATTCTTAAATTGAATCATCTAATCAACTTAACCTAATTTAGGAAAATTCTTCTTTGAAAGAAGATTTCTTGCTACTATCATCGATACTGTTCATATAATCCTTATCAATCAACTGTCTTTATCATCGCTTATCGATCATACTTAGTACTTCAAAAAGATTAGTTTCTATCATTTTGTATACGGTCATAATGTTTTATTCATCAAAACTCAATGATCCTAGATAATATATCTCTCTTTATCTTTGCCACAATTAGGCGGGGTTTCCTCACATTGACATATTCTAACATCAATTTCACCTCAATTTTCCAAAATTTACCTCTTCTAATTTTACATCATGTTATAATGATTCAACTACTATATTGGATACATTAACTTTTCTCCTTTGATCCATCATCTTTTCCTTTATCTCATCTTCTCTCTCATCTTCCTATTGTCATTTATTTCATCTCCCAGATGTATATCCTTAATCAATTCAAAATTATAGATGTATAATCATCAATAAATTTTGATCTCAATTTCCACTAATATATTCTTACGTTGGATCGTAACTCTTGTGACATTCATCAAGCAACCACTTCAGTTCCTAATTCATCTTCTTAAGATCATAACAATTTTTCTTTTCATTACATTCTACTTGTACACTTTAATCTCATCATTTTTACTTATATCCCTATTTTCTTCAATCAATCCGCAACAATATATATATATATTCACATCTATATCACATTCAAGGGTATACCATTATAGTACAATATGGATATCATGTTCAATGATATAACCACATATACAAATGTAGTGAACCTTTACCTATCATATAGAACCAGATACTATTTCTCATTTCTAAATGTCCATAAACCTTCATTTCCTTACATTCTGACATATCATCATTCTACTCAGTGCTTCCAACAGCTCAAACTCTTAAGGAATGCTCATACATGTGACTTATATAAATGCGACTCAGAATGGGGATCAGTTGCCGCTGTCTACTATGATATGATTAAAATGAATGTAACTTCACATATATTTCAAAAAGCCCATATAAGGTACTAATTCTAGGCTCTGATACTAAATTGTAGCATCTCACCTTTGCAAGACATCTACCCGACATCCTAAGTGATGTCCGAGTGCGAATCCTATAAAAGTGGCATGCTAGAATAGTCAAAACTTATTGAAACTTAGTACAAATTTTTTTCACATTTATCATAAACATATGCAAAAAGCAGTAATCAAATTGAACTTATACTTTTATTTGATAAAAGTCAAAATCACTATTGTCATTACACTTTGATCAATCTCTTTTACAAAGCATTTCTAATTTTCACCAGTTATTACATACATAAATATTTGAATATACATTATACAGAAATCGCGGAATATACAAATTTACAAAAAAAATAAGAAAATAAAAATGCAGACACAAATTAATCTCGACCGTTACCTCTTACTTGAATGCATTGGCTATACTCCCATTTGCCTAATGGGGTAACTCTTCTGAGCATGAAAAATATTGCAAATTTTGGGTGAGTTTTCCAAACTTAGTGAGTGACCATCCTCGAAGGTTCACTCCATCATATGATACATACAGTTCACATATTCACGTAATTTGCATCATTTCATTAACAATCATGTTGAGTCACATATATTTTGCATTCGTTTGAAACATATCTCATGTTCAAAAAATCAGTCAAACTGCTCAAATCATACACATCAAATGCATATGTAATGCTTATGAGACTCACTTTCAATTTGTCTTTGTTATGACTGAGAACCTATAACTGTCCCGTATCAATTATACATACCGGGCGCATTAACAACTAGCCCATATCCGTTAGGAATACTGGGCTGATTTTACATAGGAAGTGAATGTGATTGCTCTAACATGTCATTCCTGTAAAGTATGTGCTCGATTAT
>JANSVA010037222.1:0-13832 GCA_025504915.1 Erythroxylum reticulatum | reverse complement strand
TAGATTAACAAAGAAAAGGCTTTGGATACAAGAAGAAGGAGAGGATAGCGCAGCAAGGAATTAAAGCTGTAGTAAAGTAGTCGGTAATACTCTTCATCTAGTTTATGTCTATTATTATCCTTATACCATATCATATATAGATTAGCATGATGATTTGGATATGTTCCTTCTGCTGCAAATAATATTTATAAAAAGTTTTGAAATCTACCAATTCTCCAAATATAACATGCTTTCTTTTTCCGATCCAACACTTTAAGTGTTGGAACTTGAATTTAGAGTGCTTGAATTCTTGGATATATATACATATACTTGAATTTGTGACTTATTATTGATGGATATAAATATATTAGCCACTGAGCTCTATAGCAAAACCTATATTTTTCACTCCTTAGGTACAGAATAAGACGAGCGTTGACCCTTGCAAGGCATCGCAAACTCCAAGATAGCTAAAGATCTTTTATACTAAGTTAGTGACTTTTTGGATAGCTTTATAGGCATATCAAACATTGAGCGTTCTTATGTATTTTGTTTTAAGATAGTGACATGTATGATGGTATGTAAGTGAATCTTGTATAAACTCTGTTTGGATTCATTAATGAAATATGATTGCATTTTGCTCATGACCTTCCCGGTTTGTATATTGCATTTTCAAGCTTTTATAGGGTAAGAATTTGTGTTCTAACTTCTAGGGGAAAACTATATTGATCTATGTAACATCCCATTACCCATGTTGAGGATAGAATTGTGAATTATGAGAAAGTATTGAGAAATTATGAAAAGGCACGTCATGTATAAGCTAACACATGACATGCACATTTTACACATTCATATGATTGTACATGCTTTCATTAACATTTTCAGGTATAATTATGATATTAAATATGATTTGACAATTTTGGTAAGTTTAGGATATTTTGGAATTTTTGGTGAATTTTAGAAAAATATTGATTTCTGGGCCAATTATAGTATGACTCGTGACAACATATGTATATGACAAATGGCTTGTATGTGGGGTGATAAGTGGCAGACGTGTTTAAGTGACAAATGTGATACATGCAAAATAGCCACGTAGTTTAGTGTTAAGCAAAATCATTTATGCAGCTCTCTCATTCCTCTGTTGTTTATTTCTCCACTGAAAACACCATCACCAAAACTGCACATTTGATTAACCCTCATTGTTGGAACTTTTTGTTGAATTAAGAAAGTGACTTTGATGACGTTTTACTGTTGTTGATTTTGTACATGAATTTATTCCTGAGTGGTTTTGGTGATGAATGAATCAAATGAAAGATTTGTGATATAGAAATATGAAATAAGATCTATTTTAGTTTGGAATGAGTTATGGAAGAGGGTTGGAAAATTGATGACTATACTCTGTTCTGGTTTAGAGAAAATCGAAAATGGGTTGTTTTCACTATACATGCATGAATCTGTTGAGTATCGTTTGAAATGAATTTAAATGAGTTTGATGATAAAGAATGAAAATTAGGTAAGGTCGTGATATATTAAAAGGTGGAAAAATGCTTTAGATGAAAGTAAGATAGATAAATAAAATGCAGAAAATTGAAAATTGCATGTGTGAGAATCAGATTTTGATGTTTAGGTGTGAATTTTGGAAATTTGTATTATATGTGTGTCGATGAGCTAAAAATGAGTTAGAAGAATTGTTTTGAGTGTTATTTGAGTTAATTGATGTGAGAATTAACTTTTGAAAAATTTATAGTAGAGAGAGGGAGTGAATATGAAGTTTTGGATTCTTAGTGTTTAAGTGGTAAACTTGAATTTGATATTGTAGAGCTTGTAGATGGAGTTAGAAATGCAGTGTAGATGAATTAGGAATGAGTAAGTGTAGAAATAAAAAGGAAAATGGGAGGAAAAGAAGAAAAGAAATTCGGTGAAGAAGAAAAGAGAAAATCACGATCGTGCTTTAGCACGATGGTGATTTCTCAAAAATAGCAAAGTTACGATCATGCTTTTGCATAACGGTGACTTCACTGGATCGATGAAACTCGTGATCATTCAAATGCATGATCGTAACTTTCAATTGATTTCTCTAAAGATATTATTTCTGAACATCCTTCAATATTTTTATTATAACTTCTTCACCCAATGTCCAACTGATATAAGACTTGAACCATTGGACTTATAACATATTGATCTACCTCTCCACAAAAAATCATAGGAATCTGAAATCAGTTGAGAGAGATAGAGTGAAAAACGTGGGACAGGTCTGACAGAATGTATTCACAACATTTTTGTCATTATCTTTCACACCCGAGACTTTTGTTCCTCACACTTATGAGTCAGCCACGCTCGTGACTTTTCTCCTTTACCCCCGTGAGTTTAATTTGTGAACTAATGTTTATTTGTCACATCAAGTCACTGTGCTCTTTAATAGTAATCGTGACTTGATTTTTGATCTAAACACCCGTGAGAAATTACAAACTAAACAGTCCCGTTTCTTTTGACCATCAATTCTTATTTAGACATCAAAATGTGATGATCTTTGATTTGGAGTAAACTAGAGATATAGGAATACAAATAATCTGAAAAATTAGAATTGCAATTAAGTCTCTAAGATGTTCAATTTTTGGATGGAAGTTGAGTCTATCATAATGTTTCAAAATAAGAACAGTCCGAAAATGTTTGAGGTATAGCTTTCTAATTACTTAATCAAATTGAATGATTTGGGTGTTATTAGAAACTTAAGACATTACAGAAAAAATTTCTAGAGGATGTGTTACCTAATTTTGTTATTTACCCTATCAGAATGATTATGCAAAGTTGATCCGAAAGCATGTTGTTAGAAAAATCTGAAGTGGTCAATTAGGTTATGAAATTAATTTCATTTTGTTTTATTATGGTCTAAATTATAAGTACAAATGGTTTTAATGAGGGTTTTGATATTTGAATGATATGGTGACAAGATCACAATAAGATACTCAAGATTGTCATTGAACATGCATTGTACATACTTTCTATAAATTGATGTGCATAAAAGAATACTTATACATTTGTGCAAGAGTGTGATATTTATAAATGCGTTTTGTATGATAAAGAGGAGTTCATTGGACATCAGTCAGACATTGCTGGACCATCCAGGAAATAACATATTGGAGCATATTGTGAGTTAACCTAGAATATTTTCGTAGGATTAATTGAATTTGTTTGATTTCCAATTATGAACTGTTTGTGATTTGTTATGAATTCCAGACTTTAAGTTCGAGGAGTTTAATATTTAGGTATGTATTGGAAGTGCTCTAAATTGTTGTGAAATTCTAAATGATATTTGTATTCTTAACAAAAGTTAAATGCCAAACTTAGGTCCGATGATTATGAGGTTCTGACTGTGCATCATATGTGACTGTCATATACATATTTGGTATTTGATGGATTTCATAAAATGCATGCTAAGATATAGGCATTGTAACTGGAGTAGCCATTATAAAAATGCTTGCATGTAGAGCTTTGCTTTGTGATTTCTGATTCTGCACGTAGAGCTATGCTTTGTGATTCTATTCTGACTGAGCCTAATGGGGCATTATCTGTATATGTATGTGAAAGGCACTCGATCATAACAATAATAACGAATCTAGAGTCTCATATGCATCTGTATTTGTATATATATGTTCTGATTCACAATGATTACATGATGTGCCATGATAATGTGAGTATTTGGACATATATGTTCAGAATGAATATTTGGGAAATATGTGAATTGTGTATGTGATCTGGGTGAAATCATCAATGACGGTTCGCTCATTGAATTAGCAAAACTCATAAAAGTTACAACGTGAGATTTCAGGTACGAGATAGGAGACTTAGTAGCTTATTTTGGATTAGAGGAGCATTTTGGACTAAGTTATGGCTCAAAGGTTTGTCAGCTGACATTAGAAGGGTTATAGCTTTTATTTATTAGTTTTTGCTAGAACTTGTATAAGGTTTTGTAAATATTCAATTAATCGAAAATAGTATATGCTTTTTTAAATGAATACAATGAATGGTCTTGGAAATTTGATGACTTTTAAGTAAGTTAGTTGATGCCATTTGTAAGTTGGATTTGTTTTACTCTAACTTACCATTATCATAGGATATGTACTTGAAAGTCCATGGATGTTCAGGTATATACCTTATGGTAGTAGGACGTTGCAATCTAGGTGGAATTAGATAAAGTTGAAGTTGTAGATTATCTTTCTAGCTTTCCAATGATATAAAGTATGAATTTTTTAGATATCAAAATTGACAGATATATCCTTTATAAGTTAGTAGTGCTGCATAGGATGTATACAGGACAACTATAGTTAATGATAAGAATTGGTTGTAAATGATGAATCAAATGAGTAGATAGTAGAGAGTTTAATGAAATAAACTTGGTAGTTGAGTTGATATGAAGTGATATTGTACTATAAGAGTTAAATTTGTGAAGATTATGAGTGAATGTGCTGTTAGAATGGATGTATGAACCATTGGAAAGGCTTTAGAGGGGCTTGGGCTTCACCCATGTCCGTTAGATGTACAATAGGTCCGTTAAATGGACCTTCTCAAGTCTGAAAATGTTCCCAGCCTAGTCTATGTCTATTAAACAGACCTTCATGGGTTTGAAAAATGCTCCAGACCCTGTGTATGCTTATTAGGTAGAGGTGTATGTCTGTTTAATGGACATACACTGTACATTTTTGGAAATTTACAATTTTGACCCTATACATGTTAACAGACATACACTGTACATTTTTGGAAATTTTCAAATTTGACCCTCTTGATGGCATAATCTCACTTTAGGGTCTTCACAAAAGTTGTAAATCTCGAAGTATTCTTTAAAATTGTTCTAAAAAAAACTTAATCTGACATCTCTAGCAAAAAATGTGCTTATTATACTAAAACAGGTACATCACCCGAACGGTTTTTTTTTCCAGCGCTGAAAATGCTTGATTCTCTTGGCAATAACTTTAGCATTCGACCTCTAAATGACTTGATTCTTGAACTAGTAGATTCCTAACACATTTTTATATCTATCCATAAAAAATTATAGCCTTGTTACTGATTTAAGAAATATTGATGGAAATAAAGTGTTCAAATCGGCTGGAAGAGCATGAATTGTTTATTTTACTGAACATACTTCGATATTTTAATCATATATTGATCTATAAAGCTCCGAATGAGATTATTCTTATTTCAAAGTAAACTAGAGACATAGAGATATAATTATTTTAAGAATTCAACTTGTGATTTTGGTGACTAACGAGTGTGAACACGCCACCATTATGGGATGCGCGTTCAGATGTCACTTAGAATGTCGACACGTATCTTGCGAGGGAAAAAGCGGGGCGCAACATGCTTGGTACTACAACATGAAGATAAATCGATGATGGATAATGAGAGTTCATTAAAATAACCCTACAGGATAATATGTTCACGTCTTAGGATATTCTGGATAGTTGGGCTCCAGAAACGGGATCCAACACATTTTATGACTTATTTCCTTTTGATGTTAATGCAATGTTTGAGTATTGTGATATTTATGGTTTTTGCATACTTTGATAATAAATCAACAAATTGAATCTATAGTAACATGATTAGGTTAGGAAATGAGAATTAACAACCTAATATATAATATAAACATCAAACCGATAATTATCCGAAGAGAGATCTTGTGTGAGGACTCAATTGTCTACTAGATTGCTTAAGAACTAGTTGAAGATGTAGGTTGTTTTGTTAGTTGAGAAATTGAAAAATCAAAATTTAAGGTTCAATTAGGGGTTATTAATTAGGGTTTAATGATTAGATCTTGAGAAAGAATAATCAACCCTTTGGAATTCTAGGACTGAGGCCAATTAGATCTAAGGTGATTAAGGTAGTAAAATGACGATAGAATGAATCCTATCTTCTAATGATTATTTTATCTTGTATTATTGGGATTTTGCATTTATTAAGTGCTTAGTTCTCTATTTTGATTTACTTATGTTAATTTTGGAATTTCAGTTTCAATCAATCCATACTCAATTGTTTAATTTTCTAATTAGTTTTGTTTTCATTTAATCCCATTTTTTATAACCTTAGAAAAAGTTAGGATTCAATTAGTTAGTTAATTCCTTGTAGGACTAACACTACAACTACTATTCTTTCCTATTCGTGCACTTGTCAAACATTGACGGTTTTATATAAGTAAAAGTTGCTCAATAAGTTTCTAGTGTCGTTATCAGGGAGTTAGTTTAGAATTATTTGGATTCTTTAGTTTAGGATTAATTAGAAATCTTTGTTTTAAGGAATTTTTTGCATTTCTTGTATTTGTGCTACTACATGAACATAAGAATCACTTAGAGTTCAAACAGTCTCACTGAAACTTTAGCAGTTGATATCACTTGATTAGAATGAGCAATTTGGAGAGCAAGATGCCAAGAAGAAGAGATCGAAGAAACAATGGTGGAAGAATTCAATCAAGGAGACCAATATCGAACCCTTATGAATTTCATGAGACCAAGGTTCAATGCTACACATCAAGACATAACTCGAATGTTGATTTAAGCTACATCATTCGAGATTAGGCTAGCTTTGTTAAATATGCTACAAACTAATGTGCAATTTTATGGGTTAAATAATAAGGATCCTAATGGTCATTTAGTGAATTTACTAGAAATATGTGACACTTTCCGATATTATGGAATGCTATAAGATGTTGTTAGGATTAGACTCTTTCCCTTCATTTTAAGGGATAGAGCTACAAACATCATAACTTGGGAGAAGGTGGTGAGTGCATTTTTGGACAAGTACTCCCCCCTCACTAAGACGACAAAGTTGACAAAAGGAGATCACAAACTTCCAACAAAGTGATGGGGAGTTATTTTATGAAATATGGGAACGGTTTAAGGATTTGTAAAGGAGGTTCCCTTACCACAACCTACCCAAAGAACTCCTTCTGCAAACCTTTTACAATGGAGTTAATTAACCTAAGAGAGGCACCATTGCAAATTCTGGAGGATCTCTTATACGGAAGACAATTGAGGAAGTGTAGGACTTACTAGAAGAGATGGAAAATAATAGTTGTGTTTAGTCGTTAGATAAAATTAGACAGTAGTCAACTTTTTGAGATTGTAAAAGAATCATTGTTGTTGATTCAATGACAGTAATGCAGACTGAGATTGATAATTTAACAAGACAACTTAATAGCCTCCAAGCTTCTTCATCCACTCCAGTTAGAGCAATTCAGCATAAATGCGAATTATGGGGGGCAAAATAGCCATTTTATGGTTGATTTTTTAATGTAAAATGACAACATAGAGCAACTCAACTACAAGGACACATAATTTGGTTGAGGAGTAGGAAACAACACTTATTCAAATAATTAAAACCCTGGGTGGAAGAACCACCTAAATTTTTATTGGTCAAACAATGCAATGGGTCAATTTTGACCTCAAGGGCACCTGGATTTCAACAGGAGAAACTCAATTTTATGGACTCTAAGTTGGATAAAAATTTGGACAAGTTTGTAAACATGGATGAAGATCATAAGAGATTGGAAGAGAAGTTTGAGCATGTCACTAAAAACCATGCCTCTTCTATTCATAACTTAAAAGTCTAAATGAGTCAACCGATGAGCGCATTGTTAACAAAAAGTGTGATGAGTCTCCTGAACAATACTTAAGTGAACCCAAGGAAGCAACTCAACATAATCACATTTAGAAGTAGGAAAGAACTTGAACAACTAACAGAGACACAAGCTACAACCCACCTAGTAGAAAAAGACCAAGAAAAGAAGAAGGACATAGACAAGATTGAATACCCTCTTTACATTGCCCCTCTACTATATCCATCCAAGATTCCATAAAATTAATGATTATAAAATAACAATCTAGATTCACAATTTTGCAAAGTTCGTGAAGAAATTAAAGACCTTACAAATAAATCTATCTTTCGTTAGAGGCATTGAAGCACATGCCTAAGCATGCCAAATTCCTTAAGGACATGTTAATAGAGAAGTGAACTTAGTAAGAGAATCAAATGGTAGCACTAGATGAATGTTATATCTCTATTATCACCAATCATATGCCTTCTAAGTTGAAGAATTCCAGAAGCTTTACCATACCCTGTATAGTTGGCAAATTAGAATTTGCAAAATGTTTATGCGAATTAGGTGCAAATATAAACCTTATTCCTTTTTCAACCTTTAGGAAATTGGAGCTCAGTGATGTGAAGCCAATTTTGATGCTTATTCAGTTAGCGGATTGATCCATAAAGAAACAGTTTGGTATGGTGAAAGATGTTATCATAAAGGAGGACAAGTTCATTATTCCTGTGGATTTCGTCATATTAGATTTTGAAGATGATAAGAACTGTCCACTAATTCATAGATGACCCTTCATGAACATTAGAAAAGTACTAATAGATGTTGATGAAGGCAAAGTGCTCCTTCGGATAGGTAATGAGCAAGCGGAGTTTATTATGGACACAGAATTAAACAATCTGAAAGAAAGCAACTCTTATGTGAAAATAGACATAATGGATGAGTATATCAAAGCACAAGATAAGGGGTGCTTTGAGGAAGTAAGCTATGAGGAGCAAGTGACAATGAATATATAGTTTAGGGAATATAAAGAAGTCCCTATTCAAGAAGAAAAAAAGGAGACTATGATGATATGATAATTGTAGAAGGAGATGATAAATTCACTGTCTTGCAACACAAATTGTTTGATTCTATCGAAGATTGAAGAGATTTCATCATTTCTGATTATGTTAACAATTTGTTATCAAGAAGGGCTTCACTAAAGTTTCTTGGAGTTTTTAATTTGATTGATTATGCCTTTTTGAATATATCACAACATGTAACTTATTTACAAGATACTAAACTAATCTTAACCAAAAAGGGCAGTAGCAAGCTACTCGTAATTAATCTATATTAAGTTTTAAAGAATGCAAGGTTAAACTAATGACCATAATTTAGCACATTCGGAAGTTAGATTGAAATTGTTGTATAGTTAGATTTGATTTGAATTCTAAGAATAAGTTTTTAATCGATGGGAATGTTGTGGATGGAAAAACATTATTGTTGATGAGAATATAAGGGAGGGAAAGAAAATTGGAGGTGACATAAAGTGTGGATGAACAATGGGACAAAGGTATTGAAAATCCTTGTGTCACTTAGTCACAATCATGGCCCTATTTTGAACCTATGATCAAGATTGTGACATCTCTTATTATGATAATTACATGGAGAATTAATTCATTATCATGATTGACCTATGACGGGGCAATGGTGCAAAACAAGGGACTTTTATAATTTTTTTTCAATTTTACCCCTCCTTTCTTATCCTTAACCTTTATACTCACTTTTCCTCTCATTTTTCTTACATTCCACACTCTCTCAACCCTCTCTATAAAGTCAAAACTCTCTAACTCTCTAACTTCTCTCCATACCCATCCTCAAATTTCTGTCTCTCTTATTTATTCACCCACACATTACTCACTCCAAATGGGTCCACGAGTGAAGCAAATAGTAAAATACACCTAACCAAAAGGCAAAGTTCAAGTATCGAGGCGCTTTCAATGGAATCGAGTGATAGATTACGGAACATCATTTTTTTTTACTTAAAAGTTGAAGGTACTTGTTTCCAAAATCTTCATGCTAGAAATGTGGTTATGCCTAAATACTTGGACTTTTTGATATCTTGGAAACACTTAGATTAAGAGGTGAGGTTGTGGATTTAGGTCAAAGAATTCAATGGGAAAAGTTCATGAGCTTTAACTTTGTTATCTATGATGAACTAATGAAAAGTTCATGAGCTTTAACTTTGTTATCTATGATGAACTAACTCTTGAATTCTTCACATCTCTTCAATTTGAAGAAAGTAACCCATATGAATTTTGGTTTTGGTTGTGGGGTCAACCATATAAACTAAACTATTAAATTATGTGTGAAATTGATGGATTCTTGGAATCGACCATTATGGATCAACGCGATGATTTTGGTGCCAAATGGTATTGGACCCTCTTGATTGTGTTGGACAATTTTGATGCTAAAAATGAACACAACAACATCATTTGTAGTCTTGAACACTTGTTGTTGCACAAATTTATATGCCAAACTGTGTTTGATAAAAATGAAAGAAATAAGTGTTCGGTAAAGGAGTTAATTATTTTTTGGTGCATAGATAACAACATTCAAGTTTGCAAAACCACCCATATTTTTAACACCATTATTGCTACTCTCAAAAAGAGAAGCAGTAATCTTGACATGGGATATTTGGTTACTGCTATTGCTGATTACTATGTTGTTAATTATGATGGACTAACCTTGCATTTGTCTGAGTTTTTAACATTTGTCATTTGACGAGAGATTAAATCTTGATTTCCCAACATTTGGAACTTTGAGATATCAGTGTGAAATCACATGTGAAGAATAGGTCATCATGGGCTAGTTCTAGCTTGGCACCACCATGGCAACAAATTAAAGAATCGACCAATGAGGAATTTGAAAAAGAAGTAACCACCGGATGGGAGAAGGTGTTGAATTTAGTTTAAGACAATAACAAACTACTAAAGGAGATGGTAAAGGAACAATGAAGACAATGTTGAGACATACGAATAATTTATAAATACTTCATTGCTTAAGGCATCTAGATACCGTGTCTGACTTCATCATCACCTCAATCACTATAACAGGTTTATGCTCTAACACTTCTTTTTCCTTTTGTTTTTATTCTTTTCTTGTCATTGTTAGTTTATTTTATGTGTTATTTGTTCTCCTCACATTGATGACAATGTGTTATCCAAGTGTGGGGTGGTTTGCATTGTTAATTTTTTTCATGATTGTGACTTTTGCATGTCATATTGTTAGTTTTTTCTAAGGTTAACATGGTGTGAAGCATGAGTGTGAATTGTGTAAATGTGTCAATGGATATAACTTGATAAAATTATTTTAGGATTAAACATAGTCGTTTAGGTTATAAAGACATATTAGCTTGTGAAATTTATGTTCTAAGTATCTTTAGTTGAATATTCATGTTAATTAGGGTATGAAATTAGTTTATAGCTTAGGAAAATTTTCATATACATTTATAATTATAAGTCAATTGAATAAGTATCATTGTTAGTAACTTTTCATTGGGACGATTAGTTAAAAGAAATGAGGTAGGGTATAGGAATTATGAAAAAAAGGTGTCTTTTTAATAAATAACTATTCCGTTGACGTTTGGGTTATGAATAGAGCTAGTAGCTAACTGAGAATGTGTTGCAGCTGAGTAACCGAGGACATTCATTACAAATGTTTGCTTTCGCGTCAAAAGGCTAGCATGACGTTCCAACCATGTTTGTTAATAAAAACTGGCCTAGTTGAGTAACTAGGGGACATTTATAAAAAATGTTTACCTTCGTATCAAAAAACTACGTCAATGTTAAAGAAAATGTATAAATTTGTGTTTTTATAAATAAATCCTATCAATCTTTGAAAATAGCAAGAATTTTCATGAAAAGCTACTTAATGATAGTTGCAATTTTGATTGACTACTGATTATCAATGTGTATGTACAAGTGCTTAGGGTGAATGAATATGACGTTAATGTCTTGACTAGTATGTGTTTTTTGTCCAAAGTACTTAGCCACAAATTGCATAAGGTAATATATTGGAACAACTTAATTGATTGTTGTTTGAGGTTAAAACAATTTTGTGAAGTTAGAAGCCATTGTATCATTATTGTATATGCATGAATGTATGTGTTATTATTGATGTGTTTACTTTATATTTGTTTTGTTTTTTTATTTGAGGCCCTGCAAGTATGGGTCACACAAGTGAATAGGGAAGTATGAGTATCGATTCATAGGGAGTTATTGAACAATGACTAGGCTAAAATCATTCAATTTTTTGGGCTAATCACTCAAATGTTGATTATTGAGAAATTAATTAATGAAAAAATTGCTAAAACTAATCCTAAACAAATCAGAATAACCACATAGCTTATGTAGTACAAGTCTGTAAGGAATAAATCAGAAATGTAAAAGGCAGGTTTTAGATTTGGTTTTGTGATCGACTTCTAATTATTCTCTTCTCGTTTATTCAATAATCTTGATCCCTAAACTTTGAAGGAAACTAAATCTAAATTATCTATAATTCTCTATCGAGATGTCAAAGAAGTATCGTAGTTAAAATCAATCCCAACTATCGTGGCTCATGAAATTAACAAAAACTTATTAAGATTTGTATCTAGTTGGTAATTCTTCTCACAAATTGTTTTGCTTATATCTAGGTCTAAACCTAGAAGTTCTTAATTTTGGTTTTCCACTACCGATTTTCACCTTTCAATTCTTCAACAGATAATTTTGACACAAATTATGTGAGGCCTAACACATAACAAGCACAATAATACTCAAAACAAGAATCAATGACCATGAATCAATTTTATTGAACAAAATCTAGAATCAAATCATGTAAAAATTTGAAAACTACATCCCATCTTTGAAATCCGATAAGAAAGCTACTCACTCATGTATATGCTCAGTAAAATAAATATCAAAACAAGGATAATAGACATTAAAAGAGTAAGGAGTGAAGAACTTAGGTCGATGTTGTGCGTTAGGTCTCTCAGCTGTGCGTCTAGTCTCCTTGTTCTGTCTTAGAGCTATAGCATCAGGTCTCACTCGTGCATCAAGCGGTGTTAGGTTGCCACCTGCATCTGGTCTCCTTGCATTAAGCCTTGGAGCTGCCTTCTTGTGTGTGTCCAAAGTCCCTGTTGCGGCGTCCCTTTGTGTGTTACATATCTCCCCCTAGAAAACGTCTCCTCCCAATTAAAACCTAGCATTCCAAACATTTTTCTATCTTCAAAACGTCACCAGTCAATTGCATTTTGGACTTTTTATTGCTTACTTGTCTTTCTTTGTTGTGTTGTTTTGGCTGTCTAACTTGTTATTGTGTTGTCTTGTTTCTTTTCTATTCACCTGCTGCAGTGGCAACTTCTTAGGTCTAATTTGAACCCAACTTCATACTTTCTACAAAGAAACCAGAAAAATAAAATAAATAACAATCTCAATGAAAAAAAATTAATTAATTTAAAAATGCTACTAAAATGAATGAATGAATATGCAAAATGAATGCAAATATGACCGAAATACCTATATGATTTGGACTAAACCAATGCCCCCAAACTTAAACTTTTTCTTTTCCCCAAACAAAATAAAGATTTAAAAAAACATTTTCAAAGCGACTCATCCAAAGAATTGTAAAAACTGTAAATCCAAGCTCTCAAATTCACTTTTAGCCTTTCCATTCAAATCGTTCCCACCTTCATGGTAAAAGAAACCTAGAAATTGTTCAAGCCAATATTCCTTTAACCTTTGATCAATATAGAAAACTCTTATCTTGCAAGAAGCAAAGAAAACTAAAATAGGTTCCATAACAACTTATAACCGAAATATCTCATACATAATGATGATATAATTAATTAACCAATCCCATAGGCAAGAAATCCTAACCTATGTCCACTAATGTAGCATTTATTATTGAAGGATCAATACGTCTTACAAGGTTGTAATGGGGCTATTGCGTGTGTAATGTGGGTTTGAAACTAAGAAAGGGGAAATAAAGGCTTAAAAAAATTGAGGGATGATTGTTTAAAACATGCAAATGTAGAAAACATGCATAAATTCAATATATATATTTTTTCCTTTTTTTCATTAAATAAGGAAATATAAAATTGACATCCAAATATCTCAAATGATTATAAATGTAGCGCCCCCTTACCGCAGGGTATACACCGGGACGCCCATAGGTCGTTCCGATACATATCCTACGATAAGGGTGAGCTACGAAAAATCACTACAATACTTCACATGGCATCATAATAATCATA
>JANSVA010037162.1:0-13838 GCA_025504915.1 Erythroxylum reticulatum | reverse complement strand
GTATAGTATACTGTTATGGACAAGAGAAGTCCAAAAATGTTTGAAGTATATCTTTTGAATCACTGAACCAAATTGAAAACTTTTAGTGTCATTAGAAACTTAAGACAATGAGGAACAATTTTTTTCTAGAAGAAAGTGTTATATCATAATGTTTAAGGGTGTTTTTGGAAAAACACTTAAGTTTTGAAGGGCATAAGCCTATAAAGAAGGATAAAATAGACTTTTTGGACTCATTAAAGGCATAAAAAGGGAAAGGCCAAAATGTGGACTTATATTTAAGAGAAGGAGAAAACATGAATGAGAAGATTCTAGGGAAGCAAAACGCGTGGATGAGAAAAGAGATAAGAGAGAGAAAACATGAAAAAGAAGGAAAGAGAGAGCGAAGCGAAAACAAGCTAGGGTTTAAATTTCCTTAGCCCTCAAGAGAGATTTTGAGGTTTTTCAAGAAGAGAAAAAGGTAGAGAAGAGATGAGCTTCCAATTGAGCTAAAGATTTCTTCATTTGGTGAGGAACTAAGGAGGGGTCATAGAGGCCTATTTCAGTTAGATCATCTCAATGAGTACATATTAAAGATACTGCAAGAAAGAACCTTTGATACCTCAGGTTGTTGCGAAGAGAAGAGGCGTTTTGAACAATTCAAGTCTTTAAGCAAGGAAATCAAGGTGGGTATATGTTTATAATAGAGTAAATAAGCCACTACTGTTTTTCCTTAAAGCAAACAAGTTTACTAATTTAAATTGCATCTTAAGTGTAGCATCCTTTGCTTTTGCATGATTTGTGAAATCTACTATAAGTTTGCTACATAAACTGTGTAATGTTTTATAAAAAGATTTTTCAAGTGATTTCTGAAAGGAATAGAAATTTATGAAATCCAGTTTGAAGGTGCATATGAAATATTGAATGCTCATAAAACTCAAATTTTCAAGAAGTGCCATTTTGGGCAACGCAAGATTACAAGTTTTGAAATATATCTGTTATATGGGTTTGTGGTGATCCCTCAAGAACCGTCACATGCAGGTTGACCCAAGTTTAAGGCTTCTCCCTCCTGCCTGCTAGTGGCACGGAGCTCCTTCAAGGACTCCCTCAAGTTTACGACTACATAGGACCATTATATGGGAATGTGTAGTGCGTCATGTTTTGGATCCACCCAAACCATTCTGATATGCTGATGTGCTCATGGTATGTTTGACATGATGTATGCATACATGATTTGTACTATTGTAAATTTTTGACAAGTTAAGAATTTCATGAAACAAGTGTCGGGTGAGTTTATTTCCAAAATTTCTATGGTTTAAAAAAAATGTACAATGGCAATGAGTTTTGAAAAAGGTTTTGCTTATCTTCTTTTTATTATAAACTGTCACCCACTAGCTTTCAAGCTCACCCCCTTCCTGTCCCCACCTTCAGGTGATGAGGAAGAGATCGAGTGGTCAAGAGTATAAGGACGTTACTTCAAATTCTACATATCTTGGAGTTTAAGTTATCTTGGCATAATCCAATGATTAGTCATATTTCAAGAATATGTAGTTCCTATAACTTTTGTAATTTGAGATTTCAAATTATGTTGTAAAATGGCTTGAAAAGCCATTATAGCTTTGTAAAACCCTTTTGTTTTGATTTTATTGAAATGTAAATGGTGGAAAAAAATTATTAGTATGTGGTGTATTAAAGAGTACGGTGTAGCAAAGATATGCTCAAGACTTTTGATTTTCGTAAGAGGTTAGGTTCTAGAAACCAGTGCCCAACAGTTGTGGTATCAGAGCAAGAGTTGGATTCTGGAATCAAATGGGATCTAACAATCACCTTCTTCCTTTATCAAACAATTGAGATGGTCACGATCACATTTTCTTTCCCCTTCTTATCTCTGATCTCCAAGTCGAATTCCTAAAGGAGAAGAATTCACCTGATCAGCCTTGATTTTTATTCTTTCTTTGTGAGAAAGTATCATAAAGCTGCATGGTCAGAATAAACAATCACTTTAGCACCAAGCAAATGCGATCAAAACTTTTCCAAAGCAAAAATCACAAATAACAGTTCTTTTCCAGTAGTGGAATAATTCAATTAAGCATTCGAGTCTTTGAAGCATAGTAGATGGCATTTAAAGCTTTAACTGTCCCCATTCATAATCACTTGCATCACACATAATCACAAAAGGTAAGTTCCAATCTAGCGGTTGAATCGCCGATGGGGATGCTAAAAGATCCTTAAGTTTGTTGAATGCTTCTTTGGAATTATTGTCAAACTTAAAGGAGACATCTTATTGTAGAACCATGCATATTAGTGTGGTTATATTCAAAAGTCTTTAATGAACCTTCGATAAAAACCTGCATGCCCAACAAAAGAACACACTTCCCTGATAGTAGAGGGGTAAGCTAAAGAAGAAATAAGGTCAAATTTAGATTTGTCTAGTTTAATACCCCTAGTAGATATCACATGGCCTAAAACTATACCTTGATCCATAATAAAATGTCATCTTTTCCGGTTCAACACAAGGTTATTTTTTATAGATAATTCTAAGATAATGAGAAGGTTCTTAAGACATTCATCAAAAGAAGATCAATACACGCTAAAATCATCCATGAGTACCTCAATAATCTTCTCAACGTATTCGGAAAAAATTCTTACCATATACGTTTAGAACATGAAGGGTGCGTTACATAAAGTGAATATAGAACTAGAAGTTGATTTCCTTGAATCAACATCTGATTGGAAATCAGAATCTGTATATCCTGTCAAAATAAGATTACTTCTTGAGTAAAAAAGCATTAAGTTCTTCCTCTAAAAAAGATACTTAAGTATACACTTAACTGCATTCCAATGCTCCACTCCTGTATTGGACTGAAATCTACTTATAAGTCCCACTAGCTAATAGATATCCAGTCTAGTGCAAAGTATTGTATCAACTTCCAACTGTTGAAGCATATTGAATGTTACACATGTGTTTAACCTCCTCTTATGTTTTAGATGCTTGTTCACTTTTGAAAGTCTCATTCCATGTCTAGTAGGTGTGAAACCCCTCTTAGAATGCGGTCTTGATGTCCATTTTCTATATTTCATAATCAAAATAGTTTGTTATAGCCAAAAGAATTATGATGGACTTAAGCATAGCAACCAGAGAAAAATTCTCCTCATAGTCTATACCCTCTTTTTGAGGATAACCCTTAGGTACCAATCTAGCTTTAAAGGACTCTACCTTTCCATTTGATCCTATTTTTCTTTCCATTTACACCCTATGGCTTTTATAGCTGGTGATAGATCCACAAGGATCTAGACTTCGTGAGCATACATGGAATCTATCTTTGAGCCATTTTGTTACATTAACATCATTAATAGCCTGTATATAAGTAATAGGATCTGTTTCTTCTTAGTTTGATATGGCAATCATGCCTTCTCTTAGATCTAGATACCTTTTTTCTTATCTCACAACCCTTCCTCTACGTCTATGCACTACTTGATGTTCAGGCTATTGTTCTGGTTTAACTCTTGAATCCATTTCAATATCTTGTCCTGCCATATCCAAATCAACTCTTGGTTTGGTTGAAATAGCTAAGTCCTTTAGTACTACTTCACTTTTTTGTGATTTCTCACAAATTCTTCCACTAAGAAGGTCACATTTGTTGACATAAATACTTTCTTGTCCTAAGGACTATAAAAGTAGTACCCTCAAGTACCTGTATGATATCCTACAAATAAACATACTTCTGACCTTGGTTCCATCTTTGTGGATTCAGGCCTTAGAACAAAGGCTGGGTCGCCCCAAGTCGTTAAGTGTTGCAGTGAAGGAACTCGACTAGTGCACAACTCCCTAGGTATTTTAGACATTGATTTGGATGGAGAAAAGTTAAGAAGATAGGTTGATGTTTGTATGGATTATTTTCAGAACAATTCTGCAAGGCTAGTATAGGATATCATTGATATTACCATTTCCAATAGAGTCCTATTTCTCCCCTCAGCTACTCCATTATATTGGGGTGTTTAAGGAGCTGACAAGTTGGAAAAAAATCCATTTTCAATTAGAAATTGTTAGAACTCTTTAGATAAATACTCACCACCTCAATCCCATTGAAGTTGTTTTAATGACTTGCTAAGTTGCTTCTTAGCTTCAGCTTTGAATTCTTTGAACTTTTCAAAGGATTCACTCTTTTTATGCATCAAATACAAATAGACATGTCTAGAGTAATCATCTATAAAGGTTACGAAGTACACATCATTATTGGCAAGGTCCAATATGGATTCAGATCTACTTCCTTTGGAAGAAAATGAAACTTTGGTCATTTGTCCTTCAATACAAACTTCACAGGTAGGTAATGCATCATTATCCACGCCCATAAGGATCCCATCCTTTACTAACCTGTCAAGTCTTTTATGATTGATATAACCCATTTTTAAGTGCCACAAATATTTTGAATTAATGCTAAGGACAATGGATTGTCTTGGTTTTATCAATTCTGTGGTGTTTAGCGAGCCTGTTATAGGTTTTATAAAGAACATCCCTTGTTTAATAATTGCATTACAAATAAAATCCTTATTCTCATAAATTGAAACAAAAATTTGAAAATATAAGGAATAATGATATTTCATTAAACAAAAAATAGAAATCATGTTCCTTACAATCATTGGCATGTAATAAACGTCCTCCAAATATAACCTATAACCACTAGGAAAGTCTAAGATAACTACTCCTACTGATTCTGCTTAAATATAGGATCCATTTACTATCTTGACTTGAAACTAGCCTTTTTGTAGTCTTTTCCTTTGCTAGAACCCCTGTAAAGAGTTGCAAACATAGTTAGTGGCTCCTAAATCTAATATCTAAGAATAAGATAAATCTACCACATTTTTATTTCCTAACAAACTTAGGAAACCCATACCTTGTTTGCTTTGAGGGACTCAAGGTAGACTGGACAATTTCTTTTCCAGTGGCCCATTTCACCATAGTGGAAACACTTTCCCTTGGTGTCCTTTTTGGCCTTCTTTTTCATGGGTTAGGCCTTGACCTTTTACTAGACCTTCTTTTTGATTGGACATTTCTTCTTTTCGTTGCCGTTACCTTTGAGCTTAGAAGAAGATGCTACATTAGCTTCTGGCCTATAAGCCTTGATATTCAATATCTCCTCCATACTCTGGAGGGTATTCAACATCTCACTCAAGATGTAATCCTTGTTGTTGAGCTCATAGTCCAACTTAAACTACTAAAAAGAAGAGTTTAAGTTATTGATGATTATAATCATCTGCGTGTCCGCATCCATATTCACCCCAAGCATCTCATCCTCAATAACCATAGAGATTATCTTAAGCCTGTAATCCCACACTGGTTCACCAAGTTTTTGTTTAAGATTATGAAAGTTTGGATAGCTTTTACTCTCACAAACCTGTTCCTCACACCAAACATCTCATGTAGGTTATGGACCATTGCATGCCACTGACAACAGCTAGAATACAACACTTAGTAGTCTTATGAGTATTCTGCCAATGCTCATATTATTAGACTTGCTCAGGAGTTGAATCTCCAACTGGAGGTGCAGGCTCATTTTTCAATTATTGCCATTGAAATACATTCATATTGAAGAACAATGTCAAGATTATGTCTCCATTCATTAAAATTCTCTCCATTTTCTAATTTGTTATTTATCAAGAGAAAAGTAAGTGGATTCATATTGTGGTTGATTATGTCTGAAAATATAAATTATTAAAACATGAGCATACTAGTCAACAATATTGGAACTTTGTATAAAATCATGATGCATATATGCACGATAATAGATTTAACAAAACTTAAAAATTTTAAAACTTTATATGATAGTTATTTTTCTTATCTATAATAGACTAACTGATGGTGGACCATCTTATCCATAAAAAGAAATTTTGAGACCCTACCACTCAAAAGGCTACTAAACATCTTCATCCCTAACTTTTTAAGAAGCATCATAATTTGGTCCATACATTTATCAACAGAGCTACGGTGAGTAGGTTATGTGATAAACTATGTTGAGTGTGCAACTATTTGATTTATCTACTAAAGGTACTTACAATCCATGCCTCAGTGGGAGGTCACATTTGCTACCAATGAGTGGACGTAGCCTTAAGGAGACCCAAACCATACAAAATCTAGAATTTATACCCTCTGGTAGGGAGTAACACTTCACCACATGCAAATGGGCCATCATATGGAGACAGTGGATTCTCATATGAGCATCCTCTCCCACTCAATCTTTTTGGGTTTTAAGTTTTAATAAATACAACCTTGTCTAGATGCAATTTAATATCCATCCTATATTGTTTCATTATATATCTCATACATAATGAATGCATGGCAAAGCCTAAGGTCGGCAATTTTCTAAATGACATGCAGCCACATAATATCACATCTTATTTACATTCATTTATCCATTCATCACATGAACTAATAAGCCACTTTTGATTGTCCATCCTAGAAACATAAATACAATTACATTGCTTTTAGGCCTAACAATTTCTTCCTAGACTTGGATCTTCCGCTTTGAACTCTTTGATCACATGACCTGGCCCATTCGGTAAAAACTGTGTAATGGCTTTTAATTTATAACAAAGTTTTGATTTTCGTAAAAAACGAGTCTTCTACTTTGAAAAGAAAAAGTTCAAGCACTAGTTTTTTATGAAAATTGAAACTTGTCCATATAAAACAAAAAATCTAGCACTTATTCTTTTAATTAAAACTAAAACTTGTTGTGTTATAAAACTAAAAATTTGTCAACACAAAATTACAGCACTTTGGTTTTCTTACAACCAAAACTTTACCAATACATTTTAAGCATAACTGAAACCTTACCTCTTCATTTCTTCATCTATGGCTTCTTTATCTTCATCATTACATGATTTTGTAAATTACATAATCAAAGAAAACGTAAAGATGACACCAAGGAGAAAAGATGTCAATGATAGGCCACTTTCCTTATTATAAACCAATTGAAAAAAACTTTACAAGGTAACTTTAGAATCTATGGACAACCAAAAGAGCAACACATACACCATATATATTTCTATAACATAAAAATATGCAGCATACAAAAAATGATTGCCAACCCATGCATCAAATATAAGAACCGAAATCATGCATAAGAAAACTGACTTTGAAACTAATTGTTGGATTAGAGAAATAAAGCATGCATGATTTAGAATCTACCTTTTAGAAATCAAAATTGTAGCAGAAGCAATATGAACAAATCAACATGTATAGCATGATATGATATTATGGAAAGTATTTATCATAATCACAAGATGGAAAATATTACCAACTCCTTCGCTACAACTTTAACTCCTCGCTACGTTATCCTATCCTCAACAATGTATCCTCTCCTAAGCAATGTGTCCTCTTCTCGATATCGTATTCTCGACCAATCTGATCTAACACTTGTTCTTCTTGGACAACTTAGTTAACAAGATCCTTTGTTGGGAAAGGAGAAGAAAACTTTTTGAGGAGGTTTGTAGAGAAAAGAAGCCAAAAAAAGAAATACTCTCATGCAATTTTCAGCTCACACATGCAAGAAAGGAGAGAGAGTCCATAAATGCAAGAACACCTCTCTTACACCTTGTCAATTTTGGTTATGCATGAAAAGAAGAAGAGAGAAGCATCCAATGCATCAGTTTCTTCTTTAATCAAACATAAAGAAGCTATTAAATGAGACTCTTCTCATTTGATTTAAGATGGCTATATGAAAAGACCAATAACCTAAAATGATATGTCAATTTTTGTTTTAGTGATGAAAGAAGGAAGATCAATCATGAAATACACCTCTTTCATCTTTAATCAAATGAATTCTAAAAAAGTTACTTTCTATTCATGGCTACATAAAATCATTATGTGGAAATGTGTGGTACGTTCTATTTTAGACCCACCCAAACATTTTGATATGCATATGTGTTGACAAGCTGATGCATATATGATTTGAGTTATTGTAAATTAGTTGAGAATTTGAGAACTATGCATTTTATGATTCAATAAGAATTTTTCTATGGCAAATGGATATTTTCAAGGTTTTGCTTGTTTCTCTGTTACAAACTTGTTGCCCACAATGATTGAACCCAAGCTTCCTATATGAATTAGTGAAAATTTCATAGTTTTTATTATACTTCTTGGCTCTTATTTTCAAATTTTGTTCTTAATTTAACTATTGAGGGCTTGTCTTGAATTAATATAGTTTGAGAGTAAAATTGTCACAAATAATTAGTAATTGCACTAAATTATTTTTTTAGAACAATTGATACTACAAACTATTATCTTTCATTGTATGAGATTCAAGAATTAGAGCTAAGGGGTGAAGGCCAACAGCACAAGTCAACAAGTCAATAAGGGCAACAGGCAAGTTCACCGCGGCAAAATCTAAAGTTTTACTGAAGAGACTTTTTGGGAAAAGTTCATCGTGGCGAACGTTAATGCTTGTGCCGCGGCGAAAGCTGAAGTTGACTGAAAAAATCTTTTAGGAAAAGTTCACCGTAGTGAAACTTTCGAATTGGTACAGACCTGTTTTGGCAAATTAACCGACTGTGCAATCAGAGCCATCAATCTGTTTTATGAAAAAGGCCTATTTTAAGCTATCTTTAAAAAAAGAGAGAGAGCTGACACACTTCAGACTGTTATTCGATCATCATTTCATACAACTCCATCTTCACGCACACACCATCGTCTTCTCTTATCCATACCATTTTCTTCCACTTTCCACTGTCGATTGCTACCATGGGTATCTCCAGTGGGTTCTCAGTTATGAAGTTTGTTGGAGCTATACATCCTTAGGCATTCTCTCGCCTATTGAAGATGTAGTAATGGATTGAGTTCAATGTGCTTAAAAGGGGCTAGGCATCCCTAGGAAATGACTTTGATCTATAACTTTGAGTTTAAACATATGAAGTCTCATATATGTTTATCTGTGATCTTGTTGGATCTCTTTTGTCTTGCATAACTGTGTTTGATATTGAGTTGATTTGAGATCCAAAGTGACTTGTTGCATTGACTTATGCACTACACACACTAAGGAATTTAACAAGGTCTTAAAAAATGGAGTTCATTGATTAAGACCTTAGACTTTAAGGTTCTTTAAGGTTTACCCATTTGAAACTTAGTGATTTCCACTCCCATCAAAAATTGACTTCAAACTATGATACCCCAAGCTCATTTTCGAGAGGATACTATCACCATTTAACCATTGTCTTTATTTTTCTGTTTTCCATTCCCAAAAATTCAAAAATACATTTTATACATTTTTCTTACAATTCCATTTAATTTAGATAAGGTTTCTAAAGATCAAAACCCCCTCCTTACCAATTTAGCTTGCATTTCATTACATATAGGTTAGCATAGGTCCATTCGTTTAGGTTTCGATTAAAAGAGATGACCCAAGGTTGCATCCTGTATTGCAATCCTTTGATTATATTTTTGTTTAACCTTTAAGGCTACGAACTAAGGTTCGAATCAAAATGTTGTCATTGCCGGGGAACCAAGCAATTAGTTCTCTAGGTTGGCTTTTTTCATTTTACTACTAAGTGAGGTTAGAAGCCTTTATTTAGATTGCATTCTAGATAATTTAGCTTCATAGTTGTCAATAGTATAGGATTTCATTTTCTTTACATAGCATAAAAATTTTGAAAACACAAACAAAAAGTATATTGAACTTTTAACATTTTTCATACTTAAATTTTTGTACCCTCATAGTTTGAACATTTCACACACCTACACATTTGCATCCATCACATCTAGCCTTTTTGTTTGACTTTGTGTGCTTGTAAGTAAATTTTGTTACATTTTAATTGTTTCCATGCATGCCCTAGAAAGCTAAACTTCTACCTTTCTACCCTAAATATGAGAGACGTTTGGGAAAAATTAGAAAAGAGAGGAAAGAAAAAGAGATAAGCAAGGTAGTTGTTGAAGAGGAATCTAGTTAGCCAAGTAGTGAGAGTGAATCATTAGAAGGAATGGTAATGGCTGAGAACCTAGTTTTTCTTCAAAACCCTAACCTTAATGCTAATCAACCTAGGAATGGTGATAGTGGAGGTAATAGGGAGCAGGAGTGAGTTGGTTAGAATAATGGGAATCAAAGAAGGAGGATCATTAGGGAAGTAGCTACCTCTAATGTGAATTATGACCCATTTATTATTGCTTGTCCTAATTTTGACGTGAATTTTGAAGTTAAGGGATTGCTCGTTAACTATCTTCCTAAATTTCAAGGCTTGACAGGAGAAGATCCCTACATCTATTTGCAATCTTTGACCACGATTTGTCAGAGTGTGAAACCTGTGGAAGCTTCGTTTGAACAAGAACTGTGGAAGGTTTTTCACTTATCCTTAGAGGGAAAAGCAAGGGAGTGGTATATGAGCCTCCTAAGACATGCGGAGAATGCCTACCATAATTGGGCCAATTTGTGAAAAACGTTCCCAAAGAAATATTTTCCGACCTCCAGAATTTCTTCAATGAGGAAGGAGATCTATTAAGCTAAGATTATGATGAGTCACTCTATGACTATTGGAACTGCTTCCAAGACTTATTGCCCAGATGCCTCCACCATCAGATACCTGATGAGCAGTTAGTGCAGTATTTTTATGATAGGTTGAAAAGTTAAGATAAAGGAATGTTAGACGCAGCATCGAGAGGTTCTTTGATTGACCTTGTGGCTTCAGAGGCATAGGATTTGATCAAGAAGATGGCTTTAAATCACCAATAGTATAGTGCTAGAGATACCGGAGGTGTACATAAGTTGGGAGCTTCGACAACCCACTCCAGGAGAATGGAAAGTCTGGAGTCTAAAGTTGACTCTTTGGAGAGTAAAGTGACTTCATAGTTTTCCTTCATCACTGCAGAACTAAAAAGCATAAGTGTGCATTGCCCAACACTTTCTATGGATCTTACTGTACCCATTTTTGATACTTATAGGTCAGTAATGCACATATCTAGTGTCTTCCCCGGTCGTTATAAAAAGGTGTTCGTTGTATATCAGGGTCGGCCCAATAAAAAATGGGACCTCTATTCTAACACCTATAACAAGGGATGGAAAGCAAATCCTAGGCTCAGTTGGAGGAATGAAGAAGGATGAGGTCTGACTAGATTTCAATAAGGTAGAGGAGCTGGTACTTGCATAAACCAGTTCCACATCCAACAACAAGCTATCACTATCCACCAAAGGAGGATACTAATCAACTTCTGCATAATATGATGGCATTGATTAAGGAGGAAAGGACTTCGAACAATATCTAGTTCAATGAAATAGATTCTCTCATTCAATAGGATTCTTCTAAAAATGCTACTCAGTTTAATACTCTAGAAAAGAGAATGCAACAATGGGAGATGAAGGATGAGAATATCAACTCCTACATCACTCAATTATCTAACAACATGAGTAACAACCAAACGAGAAGCAGTGGAACTATCCCCTCCAATACTGTTATGAACCCCAAAAGTTTGAATGCCATAACCCTCTGAAATGGGAAACAAGTGAGGTTCAAAAATCAAGATGAGGGAGAAGATGAAGAAGAGATTGAGAGCAAAGAGTTACCTTCAACTAATAAGGGAGTCAAACAGTTTAAAAGTTCCAAGGAGAGAGCACTTTTGACTGAAAAGGAGTCAAAACAATTTAAGAGCAAGGAAGCGAATCCTAAAACCAACCCGGAATCAAGTAAACAAGGAGCCCATGAAGCAAATGACAAGGAGGTAAACCTGAACGACATTTCTTTTCCCAATTTGTATTTTCTTAGTAAAAGATGATTGATATTAAACATAAGAAAGATGTACTTGATTTGTTTGGGAAAGTAGAAATCAGCATCCCTTTTCTTGACCTTATGAAAAGGGTTCCTACATATGCTAAATATCTTAAAGACTTGTGCACTAACAAAAGGAAGTTCAGACCGAATAAAAGAGTGTAAGTCAGTTCTAATGTGTCTACATAGTTCAAAACCTAAATCTCGGTAAAATGATAAGACCCTGGATCTTTCGTCATCCCGTGCACTATAGGAAAAGTTACCATAAGAGGAATCTTTTTAGATCTAGGGCCGGCCAATAATGTGATGCCTAAGTCTGTCTACACATCATTAAGAGTCAAAAGTCTAAAACCTATATCTGTAGTGTTACAATTGGCTGATAGGTCTCTTAAGCATCTAGTAGGAGTTATAGAGGACATTTTAGTCCAAGTAAAGGGTATGGTCTTTCCAGCTGACTTTTATGTGCTTGACATGTCTTCTGATATTATGTAGGACACTACATCGATTCTTAGTAGACCTTTCTTAAGGACTGCTAGTACTATGATTAGCATGAAAGAAGGTACCATCACTATGGAGGTAGGAGATCATTAAATGTGTTTCAATATGTATGAAGCCATGAAACATCCCCATGAGGATTATTCACATTTAGGAGTCGAAATGCTTGATAATGTTATTGACGATGCCTACTCTGGATTTGAACTACAAAATGTTTACTCTAACTTTACACTAAACTCATTGAATTCTTTGATTGTCAATGGTGACCCCTTGGGAGAAAGGCTCTTTGTCAATGTTCTAGGTGAATCTGGAATTATGGATGTTAACACCGAATTAGCAAATGGTTAAGTTGTCTCACCATAGTATGGCTATCTACCAAACCATCACCAAGAGACCCAGGATCCACCATAATCATCAGGTCATTTCTCCCCTTTACTTGTTTACTTATTTTTTCTCTATGACTGAGTATGGCATTGTGGATGCATTAGTTTGTTGAATAAGTGTGGGTGAGAAAACAATTCAGTAGGACATTAGTTTAGCTTTTGGTTTAGCAGTTTTTAAATTCAATAATTCCTCTCCTGTTTTATGTTTGCTGTGCCTTTTGGCTTTATGCATGATACATCTTTAAGTTTGAGGAATTGATGTGATTGATTGTGTTACATTTTGTTTTCTTGAGCTGTTCTACTACCTAAAGACTTTGTATATGACTTCTAAGTGAACTGAGTATCTAGCTTATGTCTTTTGTATGTTTGTGAGTCAAGTTTTTCATTTATGTCTTTGTTTACTTTCCTTTCTGGTAACCTTCGCCGCTGCATGAAATTATCATTTTTGTGGCAAACTTACCTTGTTTTCCTTCATGTTGCTCTCGGTAAAATTTTTTCGTGCCAGGGATTCCATGACATCGTGGTGAAAATTCCTCACAATTTCTTTCAGTTAAACTTTGAGACGGTGTGAAGTCTGCATCACTGAGGCGAACATACCTCTTTTCTTTCTATTCCTTTAGAGTTAATTTCTCCACGGCGTGCATTCTACGTCACTGCGGTGAACTTCCCAGCATTCTTCTTTGGTCCTTTCGGGTTAATTTTGCCGCAGCAACTAGGGTTAAGTTCATTCCGGCGAATTTCAGAGTTCGCTGTAGCGAATGTTTAATCTATGCAAATTGATGTGGTGAAATTACCCTTCCACCCTTATTTTCTCTTAACCTTTCGTATTCCCTCTGTCCGTTTTCGGCATTTCACACCCCAAACTCTATGTAAACACCCCCGAACACCCCCCACCGCGACACTGTAACGTTTCCTGTCCTCCTACTCTCTACACATTTTTCTTCCCTCTTCGTAAGTATTTTCTTCTCTTCATTTTTTCTTAGTTTCTGTATTATTTAGGGTAGACTAAGTTTATTATTTTGTTCTCTTTTCCATTTTCATTTTCTTAGATCCATTTTGATTAGGATAGTTTGTTTTACTCCTTTGTTTAAGTTTTCTTTCGATGTTCATTTTTGTAGAACAATGCCTCATGTTAAACTCCCAACCTGTAGTACCCCGACTGCCCCTCCTAGCCCTCCTAGCGATTCCAATTCTTCTGATAGTTTCACCTTTGCAAAAATCGTTGAAAAAGTAGACACC